>JALLKD010000235.1:0-141579 GCA_023509735.1 Fusarium liriodendri | reverse complement strand
CATCGAGTAGCTCTTGTTGCTCTTTCACAGTGCCTGCTCCTCCTATCAAAAGCGACGAGGAACTGTCCGACGTGGCCGCCGACCTCTGCGCACAATGCGCTTCCATAGATCTTTACGCCCTCATGAATGATGGGAAACCCGACAATCGGAATAGCACTATCTCACTAAAAATCAAGATCTCATCTCCGTGCCCACTCTGTCAGTTCTTTATTGCCACTGTGGCAAGCAACAAGCTACTTCCCGCCAACCCAGACCACGAACTCGAGTTCGAGCTCAAACCTTCGGAGTCGCAACGGGCCTTCTCTAGTTACTTCTACAATGTTCTCAAGTCCTGGTATGATAGCTCTGTGCCGTGCCCCATGTCCGAAAGCCGAGTGCTCGGTCTAGATATGGCTGTGCCCAATGATTCCGGTGGAATGTTGTTCGCAAGATGCGGAACTCTGGGCGTCCTTCTCGATGATCAGGACCCAGTCTTCAGCCTACGTCGCCTAGAACCGGGTAGGATTGACTTTGCGCCAATCAGAGGTTGGTTGAGCTATTGCAAATCGCACCATAAGGACTTTTGCGGAATCTTGCAAGGATATCCACGTCGGCTCTCATGCTTGAAAGTGATCGAGTGCGAGACTGGCGCAATCATCAAACTCCCTGACGGTTGTGAATTTGCCGCCCTGAGTTACGTTTGGGGCCAGCAGGGCAATGAGCAGAGCACAACCTCGAGGGCTGGCTTTCTACCACCTCATGTGCCCAAGACCATCAGCGACGCCATCCAAGCCACGATTCACCTTAATATTCGGTATCTCTGGGTCGACCAATACTGTATCAATCAGAAGGATCAAACTGAGTTGGGCGAGCAGATTGGAATAATGGACATCGTCTACCAACTTGCTACTGTTACACTCATTGCGGCATGTGGGGAGGATGCCTCGTTCGGTCTCCCAGGGGTCAGCTCTACACTGCGAGACAAGCAACCAGCCATAAATATCAACGGACGCACATGGAGGTCTGCCCAAATCACCTTAGAGGAGCGGATCACCGACTCTAAATGGTGGTCTAGGGCCTGGGCATATCAGGAAGGGTTCTTCTCCAGACGCCGCATCTTCTTCACTGAGACCGAGATCTTTTTTGAATGCAACACCATCTGCACTCAAGAAGACCTAGCCTACGATCTTCACCACCTAAGTGATATTGTTGGAAATCGTAAAAGATCTTTGTTTCACGGCGCATTCGCCTTCAACCAAGGAAGTCTGGATGAACATATCAACAAGCTCTCGGAACGACAGTTGACACACCAGAGCGACGCACTCAACGCTATGCGCGGGATCTTTAGAGCTTTTTCTTCCATGCCTTCGCCTATTCGCCACTTCTGGGGGATCCCTATAGATCGAAACAAATGTTTAATAAGTTCGTGCTGGAGTCCCCTGTGGCGTGGCGCCATCCCATGGAGGCCAGACGAGGCGGAATTCCCAGAGTACTTTGATGCCGTCTTTACAGATACCCTTCTGTGGCGCTTAAGGGGCCCTTCGCGTCGTAGAGACGGCTTCCCCAGTTGGTCTTGGACTGGATGGCTTGGGCCGCTCCGCAAGTTCGATGCCTGGATGATTGAAGTAAGAGGGTTGACAATGGGGGTCAAGGTCTTCCTTCAGAAGAATGATGGGGCCTGGAAGCGGATCTCAGAGTCAGTCGTTGCCGAGATCGATGCAGGAAACATTTCAGGCACTGCTCCCTATCCACCCATACTCCGCATCGAAACTTGGGTGGTCCAGGTCACCTTCAAGTACTTACCTGATAACGAATTCGAAAGCCTCCAAGATCTACTGGGCACAACCTTTAAGAAGGCTGTTTACTATGTAGTCCTTCCAATGACTGATCCAGACTCGTCACCTGGAAATCACCCCACAGGGTATTGGCCATTGATCCCGACAATTGCCGTGGACGGCAATGATGAGCTGCACCAAGAGCTGTGTGAGGAAACATTCGACTGCCTTTTGTTTTCACCGAGGGCACAGCATGGGCTAGTCGTAAGGAAGGTGGGCGATGTCTCGGAGAGATTAGGATATCTCAACACAAAGCCTTTCGTCATGAAAAATGATGGCCCGTCGGAGTCTGAGCCACCATTGGAGTATTACAGAGCAGCGAAGAGGCTTACTGATTACCTTCCCATGACCATAAAGACAGTCATGTTGGGGTAAAGCTGAATCATGATTGTTGCTACGTGTTGATGTGTAACCAGCTTGCTTTAAGTAGTCCGGTACGCTTCTCAGTTATAGGAGTCTATTTCAGATGCATCGTTGATATTACCAACGGAACCAGACTCGTCTTCTTGTCCTCGGGCCGTGTAGCTTCAACCGGATAAGAATTCAATAATATTTTTTCATAAATGTCACAGATGTTTTATGGCCATACTGAAGGCAAGACTTTGTACTTGCATGATTGATTCTCAGCTACGGCAAACCTCTAATCCATGGCCAAAGCCTGGGAAAATGCTCCGAGTCTCTCCGTCAACTTCACTGCCCACGCCGCCCCAATGCATCATCTTCAATGCCGTAAAATACAAACGTCTCAGGGGCATCAGGCGGCATCTTTCGAGGATACTCGGCGTAGACCAACTCTCGGGGCATCTCCATGATCAGGTGGCTGTTATCGAGGAATTGGAAAGTCAACTTGTGCTGCCCATCCTCGCATGTGAACTTTTCCAGGCCGGTGCGCTCGGGAGGCACTGGTCCCCTGAAATAACTAACGGTGTCCTCGTACATGTAGACGTGCCCTTCGACACCCGGCTCTTGGCCTGGCGGGGGGCGCCAAGAATCTGGGGCGCCGTGATACAGGATCTCGCGGTAATCGTAGAACGTGACATATTTGGACATTGATTGAGGAGTATTTCCGAGGTAAGCATGTTGGAACTGGTCCACAGAGCCAAGAGTAAAGTGCCGGTTTCGGAGATTGAGTCGTTCGCCACGCTCAGGTCGCTGCCTAACCTCGTCCAATACCTTCTTGACGTCCCTCTCAAACTCTAGCTCCCATTGGCCATCTTCCTCCTTCTGCGTCGGTCGTCCTTCTCTGATCATCTCCTGTAAATGCTCCTTGCGTTCCTCTCGTCGCTCTTTGAGGTCATAGTAGTAGTCATACTCAGACCCAACATGGGACCGATCGTCGGATCCCTCGAAGTCACTCTCTGAACCAATCTCTGAGATGTCTTCGTCAAAATCACCCGGTGTAACAGTGTTGTCCGGGTACTCGAGGATGCGATGATACCATGACGGGAGTGATGGGGAGCGGCTGCGGAGAGCGGCTGGGTTGTACATTGTAGGTTGTTGAGACTGCCCGCTCTGGTGGTGATTGCAGATTGTCCCTCATTTCTTCAGCGGGAGGGAGGGAATTTATAATGGGGGTTTCTTGGGTAAGTTGGACAGGGAATGTCAAGGTAACGCTTGGTCGGCACTCTGCGCATCCAGCCAATTGTGTTCTTGGATATGGATGCCGTGATTTTCTCACGCCAATCTGCCGGATCCGCTAGAGCACTATCCTAAGTCCCATCTATCTTAGTGCAATACTGATAACACTCTACTTTTTATAGTCCCTACAACTAAGACAGTCATGTCACCCGATGAATTGGGCCTAGGTGGCTTGCCTTGAAACAATGGCTGCCTCAACTCATCAACAGATATGGCCAAGATTAAGGGGGCGCTTTGAGGCGCCTTGGCTTTGATTGTGATTCTCTCGGTTGTGGGAATTTCCGCACAACAAAAAGCAATGAGTACAAGGAACAGGCTCCGTCAGCATCAAATTTGGAGATACCTTGCGAGAGGAAACAAGTTTGCGGTCTGCGCGGTGAGGCGGTGTGATAACTTTTCGCCTTGTTTTTGGGATTCTGCAGAAAGTGAGGCGGGAGGAATCGAGGCTATCTACTGGATATGCCGCCCCCTGAAACATGTTGACGGTGACTGGTAATTCTCATGGATAGCAAGGGCAGCATGCAAACATATCCAGAGCATGGTACCTATGTTCTTCGAGGGTACAAATCATTAATCATATGATCTGTATATGATATACCTCCGTAAACGGGTATCCACTTGCACTCTGCCCATATGTGCTTACCAGTTAATACCATCCATACCCATAATCTGAATCTGCATCTTCATTATCCCACATATCTGGCGTCCCCGTTGCCTCGCCTTCTGCAATGCCGTAAAAAACAAAAGTTTTGGGGGCAGCATCTTCCCCCGGTCGAGGGTCCGCAAAGGCCAGATCCCGACTCATTCTCAAAGTGAGATGGTTACTGTCAAGAAACTGGAAAACCAGCCCCCCCCCTTTGTAGTCTTGACGGTCCACTTTTTGAGGCCTCCGCGTCGCGTAGATTTCAAGTCTTGGAAATGATGCTGCTCGCCGTCAATGTCGACATGGCCCTCGAGTTCCCCGTCGTCGTACCACGGTAGGCGAAACGATTTGGGCATAGGGCCGTAAATCACGTCGGAATAATGATAGAATTCGACATTCTTTGGCATCTTGTCCGCGGAATCTCCTCCAGTGTAGCCATATTTGACAAAGTCGGCCGAGTAGAGGCCAAACCGCTTGCCTCGGACAAACATGTCCTCTTTTTCGTAGGGCTTCCTGGGATTTTCGGCTTCCTCCTTCTTAATCCTGATCAAAACCTGCTTGACGCGGTTTGACTTTTGTACTTCAATTCGCGTAGCCTTCTTTTTCATCTTCTCAATTGCGTGATCTTCCTTGCGATTGTCTCGTTCCCCTTTGAGCTCGTAGTAGTAATCAAATTCGGGCCCTTCGCGAGTACTAGTGCGATCCTCCTCATCGCTTGAAACATCTGTGTGTTGCTCTGAGAGATCTTCGTCAAAGTCTTCAGGCTTAACCGTGTCTTTGTCGAGGACGCGATGATACCATGCGGGGAGTGCCGGTGAACGGCTGGGGGGGTTAGAGGGCATCTTTGTTGAGGGGGAGTGCGTTTGAATGGTGGATCTTGGATGTTGGTTGGTTGATTGTGGCAAAATGCAGAGAGTAGCCAACTCCAGTGATTAGGTATTAGGTTGAGGAAATAAGGAGCCAAAAATGAAATGTTTGTGACAAGTCTTAGTCTCGACAGACGACCTTAACCGGCGTCGGACTTCTTTTGTATGTCTCGTGCCTCTGTACCTAGGGCAAAGACCGGCGTGAGAGGAGATTAACGACCGAGATAAAGAGTACTTCTGTCTGCGCATAAAATGTTCAGCTGCTAATGTACCAGTTATCAGCCAGTCTCGGTTTCTTCTACATGTAGCCACTAGCGTCATTGTCTTTGCAAAAACTCATTCCTGTCCTGAGACCGCCTCGTTCAGTTGCTGGACGACAATTGAGACCAAGGGCAAGGAGCCCGAGCCTGATTTTGTCATCCTGGCTTTTTGTAGGTGATCAAACCAATAGCGGCATTTAATCTCCCGCAATTGACAATGGTTGAACCGGTCGGCATCACACGAAGGAAGCGCGTGATGGGGCACTAACGTCCATGCGCATAGATCTGTAGGGTCTCGGATATAGCTCTATCAAAGAGGTGACCAAGAGTGAGGTCCACCACCACCACATTTGCCTGCCTGCGTCAAGAGAACACAACAAGTCCTTGGCTATCTTCTTCTGCCTTCGATTTGAGTTAATTCATCGGACCAAATGAAGAGATAAGGTAGTCTGAGCCGACCCAAAACGTGTAAGCAATTTCCACTATGACTTGTGGCAGCAACATAGCGCTCCAGTGTTTGTTTGTTCATTTTGCCAGCAATGTTATCTCTGAACGCGGGTCTCGGTCGCATCAGGGGCAGACAGACATCAATTCATTGACATCTCTTTTATGGATAAGAACTTTTGTTCCAGTGTCTCGCCTTGGTATGAAGCTAGTTCTCTTGAGGACGAAACGTCTCAGCCTTTCCAAGGCCGGAATGAAGCGATGTATGAGTTGCAAAAGCTGTCAGTTCAAGAAACAGATGCCACCTGGGTGGGCCAGGTATTGAGAGAAGCTCAGTCAGATGAGATTGATGATGATTCCAGCCAAGGACCTCGCCTCACGATAGAAGAGGGCTTTCGCAAATGGAGTTCACGTTTCGAGACAACGAAACAGGCCCAAAAGTTCAAGCCATTTCTGGCGGCAAACTATCCAACCCTTTCGCTCAACGACGAGCTCATTCGCTGCCTTTCGTACATCGCCGGGCGTGCGAATGACCTATACTTGCTGCGAAGATTAAATCGTCGCGAGGGCTTTTGGGATAGTAACGGCGTTGTCAGCATGCATGAGATGCTCTTGTTTGGAGAGGCCGATGATTCTGGGGTGTCTGGAATGGGAAGGAGCTGTCTTAGCTGGTGTTCCTGGATTTCTTCAAGAGCTTCAAAGAGCCCTGGAGTTCCAGGAGCCTGAAGTTGGGCAACATCAACCATATTGAAACGGTTCAGTGCTCATTCTGACTCAATCGAGTCTACTCAAGATATCTGACTTCGCAGTTGAGTGGCGATTCAATAGTCCTAGCTCCTAAGCAGTGACACAGACTTGATCACGAATACGCCTCGACGGGCGATCGACCAGGAAAAGGTCATATGCAGCTAGAATGGTTACGTTTACGCGGCAACACAGTCAACTTATGTTTCACGTTGATATGGGCAGTCTTAATGAACGCATAATATAGAAGATCGGGCTCTCTTTGTGCTCTTGAGCACGCATATGGCTTTGACTATCATGCAATCTACATTGGTCATCTCCTTCCCAAAATCCACGAATCTCAAGGCAACTTATGCTCTCCCACGTTCGAATTCCTCTCTTTCTTCCCACTCCTGCAGAAGCTCGGGGTAGTTATACTTGAGCGCCGCTCGAGGCCAGGAGTAGACTTGGCCCTTCTCAGCAGAATATCCCACAAACTGGAGCTTACACATGACCTCTCCTTTCTTGGGTTTCTTCCCCTTCTCAAGGATGCGAAGTACATGGCAAAAGTCCTCCGGAATTCCAGACACGGCGTCTCTTCCTCCGAGCTGCTGCCAGTACTCCAAGACTTTCCCCTCGTCCACCAGCTGCACGTCTCGCTCGATGAAGAGACCCTCCTGCCACTCTTTTTCCGCGGGTTCTTTGCTTGAAACGTCCATGGTCCACTGAATACGAAGGCGGATATGGTAACCCGCAATGTCATGTCCATCGGGGACAATCAGCTTGACAGGTTCCCCTTTGTTGTCTTTCTCGTTGAAAAGCACAGAGGAAAGAATAGTCCGGTCCATAGCCTTGCGTAGCTCTATTATGTGTGAGTGGGAAATAACCATCTTTATAGAGAAATGTGCTTACCGTTGGGACTCTCGACACTTGTATCAACCCTGATGGTGTTTAAGTCCTGATGATCTCCGGCCTTGGCCTTGGGCATGTTGGCTGTGGTTTTCCGTGTAAATTTGTTAAAACTAGGATGGATGAGCTTTTACGATGATGCCGGATTTCGGTTATGGGCTGAGAATGGCTGATGGTGGAGGGAAGTCATGGAGGCATCTATAACTACGGACTTGAGCTATGTGGCATGCAATCACGGCGGCTACTCAAAACGACTGAACACAAGGAGCATTGGTCAGACAAAGTATCCGATGGCAAAATGCTTTGAGAGATTACATCGTCCAGTCGGCTATCCATGCCGGCTGGTCGCTGCCGGCGTTGCATGTGCAATGGCCCAGTCGGCAAGAGAGGTGATGACATCCCTCTAATCTAGCCAGCTCTTTTTTGCATCGAATTGGATGGTATCCGATCCTATACCTGCCTGATGCAAGAATGAGAAAGTCAGACGGGACTGAGCCGGAAGTTGGCAGATGAGGTCGCCCAGTGTGTGAGGTACAATTATTACGAAGTAAGACCCAATTCAAGTCGGATAAGTACAGTACCTTGACGTTGGTATCTGGTACAAGATATGGATCCAACCCATGAGCGGCATATATGGTATCGGAGACTTGTCTCGCTGGTGTTACATGCCGCTTTGCCATGTCTCACTGGTCAACTCTGGCCAATCAGCGCCCCTGCGAGGCAAGGCACTTACGACTGCGTTGTTACTCAAGCTCATGTGACACTTAATGCGTGTGAATGTTGAGTCGGGCATCCCAATTTTGTCCAAGTACCCAATGTAGCACAACGTTACGCTTGGCTGAGGCTGGTACACCATCCCTGCCACTCACCCATGAGTCCTAGACAATATGCAGCTTACGAAACGACCAGCCACTTCAGGTCTACATCCGTCTAGTGAGAGGATTCAAGCCACAACTATACTAGCTGACGGAAGCTTGCAAATGCTCGCTTGGGGGGTCCAATCAAGGCAAAGATTTGTGCAGCTCGGTGAAGCAGCTCATCTTGGCCGTTTCATATCCAGAGAAGATTACGCAATACTTCTCGCCGAATGTGTTGACTGAGGTTGGGATTTCGAATGGGTTGTGAATATATCGAAAGTCCACCTAAGTCATGCACAAGTATGACAACGTTCCAGCCCTCCCACCAGCCACTCTCTACATGCTTCCGCGTGTTGACCCATGGCAAGTTACACACTTGGCAACAATTCAATGTGTTCTTACAGTCTCTTGCAAATTTAAAAGCTGTTTCTTCAGAAATTAGGATCCGACCTGTGAGCCATCCAGGACCCGACTTTCTCCAGTAACTCTGCAAATGGGAAGTGGTCGTCAATTTAAGGACGGAAAGCTAAGAATTGTGGCCATAACCTTTACGCATCGGCTATTGGCATGCGAACCTTAAAAATGGTTGCCCAAAGCTTCAAAGTGAGACACGACACTCTAAAGGCTGAAGTAGTGCCCATTGGTCTCTGCAATACCAACAGAGGTTCCTGGGTAAGCCTGGACCTACCCTGTACTCCATGATGCCCAAATCAAGGCTTCAAATTCAACCCCATTTCTCCACCCCTTTCTCTGTTTCGTTGCCATTATTTACTATCTAGCATCGAATGATCCTCCGCGGAACCAAGTCTTACGTGATATTGGAGCCTTAACAGTAGCTTGATTCTCCAGGGTTTTGCTGACACCGCGCTATTTCACGCCACAACGACACCTCACCTTGATGGGGGCATTATGGCTTCATGTATTCCGAGGCACTTTGCCCTATAAGGTCTGGTTTGTCTTCAACCAGACTATAACAACCTCTTTGTCACCTTAAAATGACCCCATGCAACAGTGCCTCTATCTATGCAGTAGTCTCCACGCTTATGACGTTGGCGTCTTGGCTTTGTAAGCTCGCTGTAAGAAAAAGCAAAATAGTCGAACGAGAATTGCGTCTTCAAAGAATCTCGTCGGCCGCTAATCTTGGGGTAAGGCTGCCTTGGCCCGCCTCCCGCTCGAGCCGACTGTTTCATCAACGCGGCAACTAATCGGGGACATTGTCCGGTCTTTAACGCCGCGGAGTTGGAGATCAAGGGCATCGGAGCGGGATATAGACCCCGTATCGCCGTCCTTGCAGACGGATTCTACCGAGAGACAAGATGAATTAAAGCGGACGAACTCCCCCATTCTGTGCTGATACGATGCCATTGCAGGGTCCCCTGAAGAAAGCACCTTGTCAGCGGGGTTTACCAGACAGGGGCCGTAAAGTTTAACTGCATCCCTGCCATGTCCTCTCCACACGCGGTAACTATCCGTCGATCCGTTTCTGGTCCTATCTCACGCGGCAAGGCGTTGACGATGTAACCAGCGCGCGCCGTTGCGGGATGAGCGGAAGGCTTTTGACAAGTTCCGCCCGTAGAGTCTAAACTAGCTTGATAAGACCGCGCGCCAGGCGGCAAGGTGGGGGAATACCATGGTAAATGTCGATTGCCATTGTTTCCTCTCTTGTTTCCCCGTTGCTGGGGCATACGCTTCTGCCCCTGTTCCGGCCGCTTGGGTCTTTCCGTCCATGGTTAGGCATGCGAGCCCCTGCGTCTATGGAGCGACAGAGAGACTCCATCGCACCCCGGGCTTCCCGTATTCCGTGCGTGAGTGTCATTAGATGTGGACCAAGATCAAGGCATGCAATGGAAGTGGGTAAGGGATGATGTGATGGGTCTCTGAAAGATAGACATGACATTTAGTTGCTAATTACGTATTGATCATCCATCGTGTCCATCTTCAAAGTTCATCTGCCCAGTCGGCGAGTCAGCGTCTCGCCTTACACATCCGACCGTTATCAGCCACCTCCCATGCCTCACTGCCAACAGCAGCTGTGGCATACAGCAGACCCTTGGGGTCGTACTTGTTCTTGATCTTCAGCAGCTTATTATAGTTAGCACCGAAGAAGTTCTCCTGCCAATTCAATTGTTGGAAATCGGCTTCGTTCATGTACGCTCCCGCGCCGGGGGTCGCAGCCTCAATCACAGGCTGGACCTCATAAGTGATCTTGTGCTGCGTCTCAAGCATATCCTCCCAGGGAGCGTTGAAGTCCCAGGGAAGAGTCAGAGAAACCTGAACAATGGAGTCTCGCCACTGGGGCAGCACTGCATTGGCGTTCTTGCCTCCAAACTTGGAGACGTTGAGTCCGACGCCAATGAAGATGACACCCATCTCAGCGAGCTGACGTGCAGTAGGCGAGAAGTCAGGGAGCTTGGAACGGGGCAACAGGCGTCCACCAAACAGCTGTGTGCCGACCTGGATGTTGCCAGCAGGGAGGGGACCCCAGTAGTGGTCGTAGTGCTCGTAGTAGCTGGAGAACTCGGTAAAGGTAGGCTCAAACGTAACGCCCAGGGCAGCCAAAGACTTGGCTAGCGGCTTGAGAATCTTCCTGGCTTCAGCCTCCGACTTCTTGTAGGCAGTCATAGCTGGCACCTGCAGGAAAGAGTCGGAGAAGAAGTAGATGATCATGACACCGGAGTCGACGATATCAGGCAAAGCCGCATGGAAAGCGTCAATGATGTCGTAGATCTGATCCGGATTGTCCTCAGGGGGAGTGACGAGGAACTTGGCGCCGCTGACCTTGGCCTCAGGATGAGCTTGAACAGTCAGGGACACGACAACGCCATAGTTGCCGCCACCACCGCCACTCAACGCCCAGTACAAGTCGCTGTTCTCTTTTCTGGAAGCCTTGATCAGCTTACCCTGAGCGGTCACAACTTCGAACTCGAGGGTGTTGTCAGCTGCAAGACCAAAAATAGTGCTCAATGCTGAATGGCCGCCTCCTTGAACATAACCGCCAGCGAGCCCAACAGAAGGGCACTCTCCAGTGACAACAACAAGGCCGGCAGCGTTGGCAGCAGCAAGTGCCTCGTAGCCCTGAATGCCAGCCCCGACTTTGAGGGCCTTGCCAGTGTAATGCTTGTCCTTCCAGTTCAAGACCTTGGTGCCCTTGAGGTTATGAGTCCAGACAGCTAGAGCACCAGCACCGGTGGAACGGCCGAGATAGTCGTGACCAGTGTTGCGAATCACGAAGCGCACATTCTTATCCTGAGCAAACTTCAAAGCAGCAGCAACATCCTTGGGAGATCTGGCGTTGACTGCATATCTGACATAGTTGCCCAGGGTGCAAGGCCTAGATCTGGGCTGGAATGGATCACAGCTCTGATTGGCAAAAATGGGAGCCATCACCGAGGATGAAGACTCAATACTGCGTGGTATCAGTGGCTGAGTCTAACCCGGGGACATGGATACGGGACATATGCAGGGGGAAGAGACAACTTACTGGATCGACGAATAGAGCCATTCATCCTGCAGGTGTGCACACTCTTCAGCGTTGTAGCGCGGGTCGTGGCAAGGAGTTCCCAGTGGAACCGTTGCGATGAGCCGCCCTCCAACGGTGCTGTTGAGGCGGGCCCATTCCCTCTGAGACGGCCAGCACGAGTCTCCGGGGAAGCACTTGCAGCTAGGCTTGTAGGAAGACGCCGTAGCGCTGCAGCCGCTGGCCAAGAGGAGCAGGGAAGAGACAATACGGGGCAGCATTGTGTGAGAGGATGTGTGAGGTTGGACTCCCAATGGAGGAGGATGGCGGTTTGAGTTTCGAGTGGGCGGAAGGTGTCTATAACAATTGGTTCAAGCCATGGCAATCTACTGCTGACGTCCGGTGCTTGGATCACCTCGGTAGAATAATTACGGAGAATCGGACCATTCGTTCGTTGGTTCGTGGGACCCTAACCCATGCCCTGTATTCCGGGGAGCTCGCCAAGAGGTTGGTGCTATGTACGTGCTAGGATCAGCGGTCCAACCCCTGAGAAATGCAACATGCAGGCTAGGGGAGCTGAGGAAGCGTCCTTGCCGGGCGGGACGGTGATCTTTTAGAGCAGAGACCAAGTCTAGCCCTCAATTGCTCTAGCAGCCGCGTATTTGTAGGATGGACTTGGGTTTGACAGGTCGCTAATCAGATCATCCATATGACTGACCTCAGCGAGGATGAAGATCACTTGAACAAAGCTCCATAGACAATTAGGTTTTCGCATACGAGCTGCTCCCCTGGAATCATTCATGCACCTGCCCGAAAGAGGCCATTGCCCGGTCCATGGACCTGGGAGACATCTCGATTAAATCTCTCAACGCGACGGCAGTGCTGCAACTGTGTGTTGGCTCTACACACCACTAGCTGCATAAATAACAGGGGAACATTCAAGGCCCCCAGGCGCGGCTTACAGCACCAAATGCAGCCACAACTCTGTAAACAAAGCAAAGCCAGAAGAAAAATCTGTCATTTCTGAGGCATTATTTCATTTGTGGATTTGATCTGCATCCCTTGTATCCATGGCACTGGGAGTGATGCTAAGTGCGGTGATGCTACGTGCCATGGCGGAATCGAGACGCGCCCTGGGTTGCCGGCAATGGGTTGATATCCCCGGCACTTTGACTCCGCAGGGCTCCTTGTTAATCTTCAAGCCACGGACTTGAGCGTGGGATGCCAATTTCTTCTGCATTGGACGTCGTGGAAACACGATGCGGTACCCAAAAGTGCCATCAGGGATGAAACTTGGAGATTTTGCCACATTTTTCTGGGTGACGAACTGAACTTGGCAAACCAAATAGAAGCTTCAACCCCTCTGCCTCTGTTGGTTTGGACTCTTTTCATTCCCATCTCCACAATCTCTTCCTTGCAGATCCCAACGAGGTGGTACAATGGCTTGGGTCCGCAACACAGCAGAGGGGACGACGACTGATGGACCGAAAATCACGGGTATAACGACAGGGTTTACGGCTCTCTCGCTGTGCATCGTGGCTCTGAGGCTCTATGTGAGAGGGTTCTTGATCAAGTCTTTTGGCCATGGTAAGCAGGGTTCGACCAACAAACTGGTGAATTGGGATTGCTGACATTGTTCGCTGTTAGATGACTGGGTGATTGTCATTGCTTGGGTTGGTTCTCTCTCCACTGTTTGTTATCTTGGCTGACTTTTGGTGTTTAGCTTGGCATCTGTGGATACACCACGGCTACCGTTATCCGTACGTCTTCCTCATACATCGATCATCTCTTGATACTCATAGAAGCAAAGAAACAACATGGGGGCTGGGTCTCAAGAGCTTGGATGACATGCCTGACGAGAATGTCTACACCTTTGGTCTTGTAAGTGACAGGCTCTCTCGCCAGTGATTCTAGACGACTAACGGGAACTAGGTGCAATACATAGGGGCACCATTGTAGGTATCGCTGCAGCATCGCGAAGATATATATCCTGACTCTCCTGGGTAGTTACGTTGTTGGTATTTACGGCTTCAAAATGAGTCTGCTTCTATCCTACATGCGTGTCTTCCCTGGCAATTACCGCATTGCCACCATCATTGTCGCCGTCATCATCAGCATGGCACACATTGCCTTTATCTGTGTCTTTCTCTTCCTCTGCACTCCAGTATGAAGATGATAATCTCTATAGAACACCATTCGCTGATTACTCTCGACAGATTGCCAAGCAATGGGATCCGAGCATCACAGGTGGCCACTGTGCAGACGCTGTGCCATTCTATCTCAGCTTTTCCGCACTGACGATTCTGTTTGATGTCATGGTGTAAGTATTCCTCGACAATAGTCCTCCTCCCTCTCTAATCTAAGCTGACGCATATTTAGTTTGGTCCTACCGTTCCCTGCCCTCCTGAAGTCTCAAATCCAGCTTCGAAAAAAGATTGTCCTTCTTGGCCTCTTCGGTCTCGGTATCTTTGTCACCATCGTCCAAGTCATCCGAATCCAAACCATCCAGAACCTAAAGAACTACCTCGACTCCTCGAAAGCCATCCTATGGTCCATCATCGAAACGAATACGGGCATCATCATCGCCTCTATACCAACACTCTCTCCCCTCATCAAGTACTTTGCCGAAAAGTCGAGAGCGGCGACTTCGTCGGCTTCGTACAATTTGAACTCGCAGTATGCTTTGCAGAGTTGGAAGAGCAAAAAGTCCGGCATGAGGCCGCTCGGTAGTGGGACTGATCACGAAGCACACGTCTCGACTGAAACCCACCTGGATGACAGTACCGAGAACATTCTCATCATGTCTCCTGGGATCCGGAAGCAAACCAGTATCATAGTGGAGAGCAAAGAGGCTTCGGCTACCACCTCTAGGAGGGAATCATCTAGTGCATAGGTACCGATTATGATGTGTCAATACCTGTCAATACCAGCTTGCCGTAATTCTTATCCTTAGGTCTTGCTTAGTATCGCCCTTAAGCGTGTCAAGTCTATTCAGGTCCCGTCGCATGAACACGGTTGGAGTAAGAGTGTAGGATCAGGAAGCAAGTCTCATGTACACCGCCATCGGAACTCTTCAATACAAAAGTCCACCGTGGAGCATTGTCGAGCTAATAAATAGTCAAACCGTGCTAGCAACAAGTAGCTAGGATAGCACCCAAAACCCTTTCTATGCAGTAATCTATGTTATTTGACTAAGCTCCATCAATAAAAGTAGATTTCTCTTCAGTCCGGAAAGTCTGGACGTACTAATTAGGGTAGTGTTACAGTATGCGTAACGCATGTAAATATCTCAGATCAACGCCCATCTAAAAATCTATGTAAACAAAGTAAAATCCTCAAACGAAAGTCTATAACTACTGCATTCCGAGGCTCTCTAAACCTCCCACTTGGCCATATACCAGTCAATCTCCTTGACGTGAGATTTGCCCCTCGTTTCCTTGATCTCATGTCTCAACTTCACACAAGCTGCCTCTGTCGCTCGGATCAAGCCATCCGGACCTGAACTATAAACCCAGGCAGTGACATCTTCGGCTTGTGGCCTATCTGTGGATGTGCTATCAAGGGTAAGGGACTGTCGGATTAGGCTACCCGGGTCCATCCTGCCATCGGCGGAGCTTATATGAGTGATCAGCGTCAGATTCGGAACGGATGCCGCTCTTTCTTCCAGATGGAGCCATTCATTGACATCCGCCTGGTCTCGGTGCCGAAGAGCCCAGATAAGAGTGAATTTGCTGCTGGGATCTTGGGCTCGAAACCTCAACCACCAGGTGACCAGACTGTAGGCGCCGGTGACTCCAGTCCCACCCACAACACAGATTATGTGAGAAGCTTGTTGGAACTTTGTATCTCGCGGCTCATACGGGCCCTCCAGTCGCACTTCCAACGTGGTAAAGTCGTTTGGATTGGGAACCAACCCCCCGACCTTCCAAGTCCACTCCTTTTGGCTCTTCTTTGATGCCTTGCCGGCCCTTTGAAAGAGAAATACGGGTCCTGCATTGCTAGAAGTTGGGACAGCTGCTGTGAAGGCGTGGTTCTGAAGGTTGCTGACTGAAGGAATGTTGATGTAGTAGGTTTTGAGGGGAGTAAGAGACGAAAGGCCGGTTTCAGCGTGAGACTCTGGGATTTCATCATAGCTCTTCATGCTGCGTGTGACAACAGGAAGGGACAGCCTGTACCAGCCATTGCCCGCATTCTCCAACGTCGCGTTGACCTTTTCATGCAGCCCGCCACCTTCTCCACGGAATAGTCGAGAAACCCAGTCGAAAACCCACAGAGACAGACCAGGCAGCAAAAGATAGAAGTCTGTGCTGGCGTGGATGCTAGCACCGATCAATATCAGAATCGCGCAGAAAACGTGGGTGTAGTAGAAGAAGTTGTAGCAGCGTCGTCGGATCCAGGCAGAGGCGGTAAGCGTAATAAAGATGATGACGACAAGGACAGCAGCTCCGTTATACGTGGTAGATGAGTACCACTCGCCCCGTTCTTCGCTTTCCTTAAGTGTCATAGTTGGGTTGCCTGTACCGAAGGCCTCGGTCTTCTTCTCGTCGCCATCGCCGGAGGTATCGAGCGCATACATCTAATCTCAAAGTTAGCACGTCAAGGAACTCATTAGTTCTAGTCAGAGAGAACGTACAGCGTATGCAACTCCATGGGCCACCACTACCAGCAAGAAGAGGTACCCAACCACTTTGTGGGCGAACAGCAATGTGCTCTGATGTAGCTTGAAGGCTCGTCCCACCAAGTTGTCCCTCGAGACTGGTATGATCAACAGGCCTAAGAGAATGTCGGCGTAGTGGCCTGTTACTCCAGTGACAGTGAGACGAATCTTGGCAGAGTCCCAGTCCAAAGGATCTGTTCTGTCGCCCCAATATTTCCAGAGAGCGGGCCACCAGAGTGCAGCCGTAGCCAGTGTGCCCGCAGCGATGAATATTGTGGTGGCAACGCCCCCAACAGTGACATACTTGCGCAGCAGTGGAAGCTGAGCTGAAGAGCGATGGCTACTCAGAGCAACGAGAGAGCGGAACGATGACCGCAAGTAAAGTGCAAAACTCAGGACCAGAAGCATGCCGTAGAATATCGCCAAGTGATATCTTGTTTCTTTGTCGAGGTAGTCTTCTGGGCATACAGTCGCGTAGCATGGTATGTAGGTCAGGCCGACTGTGGCTGCCCCAAGGACGACTGGGACGAGAAAGACGGTGAGAGTCGGGATGAGACGCGACATGGCGGCGAAAATAATTGCCGGAAAAGGAGGGAGGTCAAAGGTTGAGATTGCAGTTGAAGGAAATGGGATTGTTTGTCAATTGTGTTGAACCACGGAGAAAGGCGCAAAGCGTCTTTATGTATAAACAACAACTTTTGGAAGTCAAGAGCATCGAGCACGGTTAATGAAAGCTTCTATACTTAGACCATGCAATCTCAAATACAACAAGGCTAGAAAGACTCCAACTGACGCGTTCCCGTGCGGTGCATGAGGCGCAGGTATCCATTTCTCCTGGCTCAGAGACTCGTTCGGCATTGGACCCTCATATCATGTCTGACGGGGGCTTCGCAAGCCATTCTTGGCATCCAAATGTCGGGCATTTGGAGTTCGGACATAAACGACTGGACACATCAATCAAGCTTGTTTCGATGCTTAAACGGCCGAGGTCCAATGAGGTGGCGCCAGTGGGCCCGGTCTCGGGGTATTGGGCCGACGACCGAAGACCGATGCCGACTGGATGATTTCCTATTCTGGAAATGTTCCGTAGACTCATTGTATTCGGTGAAAAGATCTTCATCAATGCCATGCATGTAAGAAATATCTACATGGGTACCTAACCTTGTTTTCACAAGGCAGACATGCCGTGCCTCTGCTGCAGAGCCCCCATTTCAGCCTTAATTGGTCATGGTTACGCCGCGATCCGGTATGATCCAATCCCTCGAAGATGAGCACGCGGGTCAAGGAAAAACTAGACACGAGACACGAGCACGAACATAGTACTGAATCGTCCTCTGAATAGAATCAACAAACCATAGTAAAAATATAGAAAAGTCTCCTAATTATTACATTATTTTATACTTGTTTTTTTCTAAAAAAAAAAAAATTTAAAATAAAATACTTATATTTATAAGAAGTAAGGTGATTCCCTTGACGCTCCAGCATCTCTTGTTTCTTTGCTCACGTGTGTGGCTAGGCACGATCAAACCGGTATTATTTTAGTCTACGTGACTGTATTATATATGATGAAGCCATTTCATGGAGCGAACCGACGCATGAGCCCTAACTATCCAGACACCTCCCCACTGGTCTTCGTTCCGAATCATGATCCGGACGGACAAAGTTAGCCCATTTTAGATGAAGAGGCCCTTGAAACTGTTCGACCACATGGAAGAGATCATCAAAGCCTAAAGGCTCCGATATCTTAGTTACTAGGGCATCATAGCTGTCTTTACTCGCGGCTATTAGCAAAAACAGCGATCCAGTGGGTGTTTAACTCACCTAACAGGATTTGGGCCAACCTCCATTGCTTTGCATGTTTTTGTAGAATGACATGGAGAATGACCTGTCGGCGTGTGAGTTGGGCTGATGATGATGGGTTCGAAATGCCGCTTGCTTTGTTGTGCAAGTGGAGAAGCACAAGTAGGCCCATCACGATGATGCAAAGTTCCGGGTCAACTGTGAAGATAGATTCCTCGTCCCAGTGAGAAATTATCTCGAATAGGCGATGGCAAATCTCGAGATTTTCCCTCCATCTCGCTTGAAACTGAACTTTGTCAACTTGACGCCCGGGAAGGCCAAGCATCATCTGCGTTGATTGTAGCTTGAGGATAGTCAATAGACGGCAATGGTAGTTAGCTACTGATTCGCCGCCAGCCACATCACGCGCTATCCGCAGATGGTTGAAAGGCAATGACAATCGGATTCCACAGAGACAATCCTCCAGCTCTGCGATTCTCTCCTGCGTTGGATAGCGAGGATTCTGTCTCCCACGACGATGAACTGCTATGGCTTCCTTCAACAACGCGTTGACCGCGATATGAAGGCCAGAAGTGTCCCTGCCACTGATAGCGACAATCTCTTGGATCACCTTCCATAGATCGGCCTGGTCGGTAGGAATGAGCGTCTTGGCACTACTTCGCACGCTGGATGTTGTTGCCGAGGCTCCGCGCAAGAGCGCTGTGCCGACACTATCAGGTTGTATCTGGCTGGGGGTTGCTGTCGAGTAACTTAGATGAGTGTCCAGTAGGTAAATACTCCACCATACGTGGCGCCATTCTTCGGCGGCCGCTTCGCTCAAAAGATCCCAGCCAAAGGTTGATAGGTTGGACATACTGTCGATCTGGTGGAGACCAACATGGTATGCCTTCCGAACCAGGTTTGAGATGCAGTCATCGATCTTTTGGCCTTGGTACTGATAGAACCCATACCAAGCCAGAAGACAAGCGGTTCGCCACTCGTTGAGGGAATTGGTCTCGGAGATGCTCGGTGTCCGGGCATTCGAGGGCTCAACGAGGGCGCCTAGTGCATTGTCAAGGCCCACGTGTAGGGATGTTCCGGTGAGCTTGGCGGAGATTGCATACACAATCGATGCCAGTGCCTCAGATACTTCTCCTCCTCTCAGCAAAGTGGGTAATGTGTGCAAGGGGAACAAGGGAAACGATGCGTTGACTGAAGACGCAAAGGTGTGGGCCCTGGTTTTAACGTCAGGGTCCATCCAACAGGCAAGTGGCACATTTGCTTACAGTTCATTGCGTGCTTCTTCAGAAAGCTGCGAAGAGAACGTTTTCAAGATCTTGGCCGCATCAGATAATGTGTCCAGTGGTTGAACCGGAGGATTGAATTCTCCTGTGGCCTCTGGCGTAGATGTCACGTCCCATGTTACGTGGGAGCTTTCTTCTATGACAGCTGTGTCCTGAGTGTTTGATGGGGAAACAGTGGGTGATGCCCTTGGTGCTGGGCGACCAGGTCGTCGACTGGTGGTCCTAGCGGGACCTGGCTTCTTGCGTGTTCGCGAATAGGAGCAAGGGTAGCCATTTGCTACGCAAGCTGAGCAACTGGGTTGATTCAGATCACCTAGAACGTCGCATTAATGGTCAGATTGCTACCTTGCCAGGCGCCTCGATGGATCAACGCGTACATTTAATCTTTTGCCTATGCTTTGTTAGTTGATGCGCGATGCACTCACGATCCCACAACACGGACTCACCTAATACATCGATCGCAAACCCTGCTTCTTCTGTTCGGGGCCCAACGGACCAGGTTGGTTGACTGGATTGACGTCTTTGTCACATCAGGGCCAGGATTGGCCAAAGGAGCATCCATATCAAGACTCAAAGCTCGATTTAACTTAATGAAGAGTGGGGACGAAAACAAGCAATATGAGACCCTTTCGGTCTAGAATACAGGGAGAAGCTCGGAGAAGGCTTCCTGCTCCTCGCATTCTCGGAAGATCTCCTCATTTATGAATTGTCCCGGGATACGAGCCTGTCAGCAAATAGTGGCAGTGCTGGGCTGGAACACGTAAGAATTGTGTGGCTTTTGATTTGCAGATCGTGGGGGCGGGATCGGGGAGCGGAGTGTTGAGATAAAGGCCGACGCGGAGTTTCTAATAAGCAAGCCAAAATACAAAATTAACAATAAATTGCTGGAGCGGCTATGACTATGCATTGAACTTTTATCCCAGTTTCTTCTTATTCCTTCTATCCCTTCTCTATGGACCCTTCATCACAGGCCTGGGGCCATCCTTGTTCCTGTTCAGCGACATGACAGTGTACGAACCAAACAACTATACTCCTAATGCGGAATAGAGTCTCGAAAATGGCATTGGACTCCTCGAAAGTTTCGTGCATGGCTTTTTTCTTCAAGACTTTTCATCGAATGTGATGGCGCCTTTGAATGAGGATGCAGGATCGTTTCGATTTAGCACTAGCTAGCGATAAGGTAGGTAGGTGCTGATCGCATATGAGGCGGACCGTGTTGTGTTTTAGTCTTTATTATAACAAGTAGAGCCTATGTCTTTGCCATCAGTGGTCTAAAGTTTTCTTAAATTCAGAGCTAACGTATCGAAGGAAACGCAAGTGACCTTGCCTAACAGAAAGATTCCTGGAGTAGTGGCAAGCACATGGTGTGCACAAAGCTGCTTCTTTGCATCAAGTACACTTGCGAGTACACTTGAGACCTCGACGCTGCGAAGAAACTGGATCTGCCAAGGTTGCAGAAGACCCCATGTCACTCTACTTTCAGCCTCGTTCACGGTTCACTGTAAGAAGCTTGCAAATTAAGGCAAGGCTACAGGATTCTGTACCAACATTCAGCCTCCATCAGAGATTCTGAGCTGGTTGTCAGGCCAGCTATCAGGATAGGCATGAAGAGACGTTGCTTTGGAATCACGAGCCAATTCACTGTGTCCACACAATCATCCGCCCTCAGGGCATCGTCGCTTCAATTCAGCCTTGTGGAACCTGGATATGAGCAGTCAACTTCGTCTCTTGCCGGCATTTCATCTTCTGGAAATCTCCACTTGCCGCTCTCCGCCGCCCGCTTGCCTAAGTGCCGTCGCTCGGATCTCCTCCCCGTGGTCGAAAATCTAGCTGTTTTAGTAGAGGCTCCAAACCTGTTATCGGTGCAGCGAAGGTCTTCTGTCGCGTCTTCTAAAGAGAGGCTCTGACAATACCGAGCCCTGGAAGGTTTCGCGTCTAATGACGATCTGTAATGGGGGACAATTTCTCATTTCTCTGTCAGCAATATCGTGGGACATTTACGGACGTGTCATCCCTGGGTTGGACAACATTTGCGAGAACAGGGCGAGTAAGGGATGCAATGAATGTGATTGTTCCGCGGCGAGCATGTCACTGCGTCATACATCTCGGCTCTGGGTGAACCTGTCGAAGCGAATGGATATCATGTGGTAGCAATAAGGCTCAATTTGGCATCTGCATGGCTTGGGGGACCCCTACTTTTGGTTGTAGTCAAACGGCACATTGTCTGTTCTCCTACTTCCATGAGTGCTATTTCCCCTGACTTGGACATATTCGTGGACTTTTATGCTCGTAAAACTTTATTCTGAGCGATGGTACATTGTTCTTCTCGTCTTATTGGTTAACCCACATTCCGTTTCAAGACAGTTGTAATCACGGTCGCAATGGGCACTGTAGCAATGGGATACTGACATGAGAACCAATGACACATGACACAAGCCATCCTTCCATTGATGTAAGGCACAGAACCGTCTGCCAGCCACGTCGGCAATGGGCCCTTATCACCTCAACGCGTTCGGAAGAAGCCACGGCGGCTCTGTTATCTCGACGCGATCGGGAGCCGGGCCTATAAGAACAGTTGCCGCCCTTCTCGACACCAAGAGTCAGCCGCAACAACCCGAATCTCGGCATCCTTAACAGCCTCATCGCAAAATTGGCATTTAGTCAACCCGTTGGTCTCCGTAGAATCAACACACAGTAGCTAATTTCGGATACGGCAGGGACCGCAAGGCGTAGGTTTGCGCGGATGCCCAATTTGCAACACTAGGGCGTCTCCCCCGCAAGCGAGTGCCCCTGACGAGCGACGATCGATCACTCGGGGGACGCTTCCGGCCCCGGAGCTAAAGAGTCAAGCCCCACATGCCGGCTGCCGTATCGTCAAGTTCCCCTTGTTTAGTCGACGGACTCGATGCATTCCGTTTGAAGATCTCGACGCTTGTGCTTTCTTCAAGGACAGGCTAGAGTTGATTATTCAAGCCTCTGCAAAAGACACATACCATCTATGTGACCCTTTGTCAGTATCTGTCACCTCGCAATGCTCCCTTAACATTTGTCCCTGCATACCTCGCACCAACCCCTTTTGCCAAGCACTCCGGTTTCCTTCTCAAGTGCAACATGATGAGGGTGCGCGCTAAAGTTTAACGCCTCCGCACGGTCTCGGGGGCTATTGAACCGACCAGATCAAAGAGGCCATTTGCCCCGGTATTACCCTTGCGATCGGCACCAAAGAACAAGGCGGACTGCTGCAGAGGCCATCAGTTTGGTCTCTTTTTCCCCTGGTTGATGACTGTGGAGGATGGGTGATGTGTTGGTGCTAAAGATCGCCGTTCATGCACTAATACCGGCACTTGTTCAGCCAACATACGCCTCAAGACAGAGCAAGACCATTACGTACAGTCTACGGATCGTGAATGAATTCTTCTGGACCCTCTGGAGCTGCCAAGTCAACAAGTGCCTCCGACCGTTCCGTCTTCGAGACCGTTGGCCCTTGACATAACATCATCCCAATGTTAGACTGCGGTAAGCCAAGTTCATTACTCTCATAGCTAATACGTTACCTAATCACCGTCTCAGATCGCTCAAAGACTGAAGCCACATAAACTGACACTACCCATCTACACATACTGAGTCATGACTCTCCGACTCAGGCTCAACACTCCGCCGAACCCAAACGCGTCGATCCCAGGGTTTTCATCTGCCGAATGTCCAATCGCAAGAAATGCGTGATGCCTCCAAAGCCAACACAAAGATTCCCCAGACCGCTAGCGTTTGTAATCCGTGTACGAGTTGAAACGGAAGCCATCCCCAGTACCAGCATCTGGCACAAGTTCCAAATATTCCCCCCATGTCCTGACTAGCAAAGGCCGGACGATCGTCATCTTCCCCACCAAGGTCTAGAATGCGCCGCGGAAGGCGGGGGATCCCAGAATGTCAGCCCACTTCTTCATGAACGACTCCCAGTGTTACGTCTAGAGGCAAATCACCGTTGCAGCCAGGCAGCTGGGAATGGTCTGCACACCAGCAAGATAGCGGCCAAGATGTAGAAACGGCTCGCTCCCCGCGATTTGCTAGTAGAGTAGTACTACGCTATTCATTTGCGTCAGGTTCACTAAAGAAGGCCAGAGGATTTGCTGATCAGGGGGGATCCCTAACACGGCTGTGACCTATATTCGAGCCTGATCCTTTAGCATTTGCTTCATCTTTCTCTTGCTAAACTCAGCAAGCGATTAGCCATTGTATTTCTTTCATTCCTTTTTTTCTTTCATCTTGTATCTTCCATTGGGAACCATTGGAGCACAGCACCAAAGATCGCATTAGAACTTTACCCTCTCTCAATCCTCATCCAGGGTTGAATCGACAACATGACGGGTTTTCTTATTCCCCCGTGGTACAAGAATGAGGTGCCGGGGGAGACTGAGATGAACATCGCCAGTGTCATCTTTGGATTCAGCTTGGGTTCAGCCATCTTCACAGCCTCGCTCGCCTTCAAACAGTCTCTGGGTGCGTACAGGAGGCAGAGACTGTTCAGTGCTTATATCATCATGTGTTGGCTGGAATGGATTGGATGTAATTGTATGGGTCTTGTCACCTATATCTGGCTCAAGGGTATTGTGCCACCAAGGTTTGTCTTTCCTCCAGATCAACATGGACTCACTCCTTGGACGTCAGCTGACCCGAATTCTCTTTACTCAGTTTCTGGGTCTTTTTCTTCATCAGTAAGCCATTCGCCCCTGGATTCTTCTTTCGATAAGGCGGACCTAACATGTCTACTCGCAGTCGTCTTCTGGAGCATGCAGATTCAGTTCATTTTACAGATTATCATCAACCGAATAGCCCTCCTGCTTCCCAACAAGACAGGCGTCAACAAGATCAAATGGGGAGTCGCCATCATCGTTAGCCTGATCAACCTGAGCGGTTTCTGCATCTGGGTCCCCGCACGTCTACAGATCTCTCATCTGTACGAAGAAATCAACATCATTTGGGATCGAACCGAAAAGGCCATCTTCTTGATTGTCGATCTCGCTCTTAACCTTTACTTTATCTATCTTGTTCGCTCGAGACTTATTGCTGGTGGTTTGACAAAGTATTGGCAACTCTTTCACTTCAACGTTGCCATGGTTTTTGTCTCGGTGACACTGGACTGTGTCTTGATGGGAGCTACGTTTCTCCCGAGTCCTGTCGTGTAAGCAACTTTGCTTCGGCCCTGGCATCACTAAGCTCACTTCTACGCAGTTATGTGCAATTCCATCAACTCACCTATCTCCTCAAGCTCTACATCGAGATGAACGTTGCCTCCCTCCTGAGTCACATCGTTAAGGGCACAAGAGACCACGACGGCACAAGGGCTGTGGATGGCCGATACGCACACAAGCCTCATGATGAAATCACCAATGTGAGAATGGCCACGTTGATCACTTCCAACCGCACAGGGCATGTCCGCCTGAATGATGATTCAGTTGGAGGAGGGACATATAAGAGTGATGCTCAATGGGGTGGTATTCGCAAGCAGGTGGAGACTGAGATTGTCTACACCAATCCAGAGGATCACGATCTTAGTGAAGCAAGCTCTGAGACAAGGGTGCTCAAATAAACTCGGTCGGTGGGAAGGAAGGGTAAAGGAGGGATAGGTATGGCGTTACAACTTGTATGATTCTCTAACCTAATTAACACATCATCTTTCAATCAACAGGCTCCTTCTCTTTGTCAAGGAAGTAGAGACATGGCACCGCACAAAGGTGAAATGTTAGTACGGTTATCGCTGAGGGCCGCTATCTCGAGACCGGCCGAGGAAGCCGGAGCGGCTCGGAAAATTAGCCCCCAGATCCACCCTTTAAACAGATTTCTTTCTGAACACCACCTCCATCTTATATTCTTATCATGACTTCGTGCTGTGGCAAGTCTGATACTGCAGCTTGGGCAGCCACCACAACGCACAAGTGCAAACATGGCCTAGGATCATGGCTCAGAACCTGGGGTAGATGCAGGCAAGCAAGGAGTCCTGGTCACTTAAATGCACATCGTCAGGTGAGCTTTCTCAGAGTATCGGTCGTACATAATAAGTTACGTCTTCTTCCTTGATTGACCATGAGGTCATGGTCCAGACCAGAAACAAGTGGAGAGCAAGCCTGCGTGAGTGTGTCATGGCGAGTCATGCGGGGCCCCGTTCTCCATTGCGCCCGCTCCTCATGTTTCCCCACCTCGGAGAGCTGTCCGTTGCGTCTGTTCGCGCTCGGGAACTTCCCGTTATCCGTTCCCCGCATCCGAAGAACCCTTCCGTCGCGTGGTCTCTGATTTGTGCTGACCTACATCATCCATTGAACAAGCGTGCAATCAGCTCACGTTAATAACTCATAACATATCGAGTAGAGGCTTTTCGGTCCAGTCTCATATTATCGTTTATATGTCAAGTTGTGGTGGGGGATGACGGCTGTTCTTTAGACTCATTCCTCCTGGCGAGGCTCCAGAGTTAAGAGGACATTTCCCCACATAGCAATAGAAATCAGGAGAGAGAAAATTTAAACCCATCAATTCCGATAAAGACCTATTGGAAAAGCTCAAGGAATCGAGGTGTTGGGCAAATGGTAGACCGATTTTAGACTGGTGTTCCGATTCTCTAGGGTAGCATCCCTCGGATAGAGAAGGGAGCCCAAGGCCGGTGACTAGCATCCCATGGAAGACGTGGAAGACGCGGAAGACTTGGGGAACGAATCGAATCCCTGCAAGGGAATCGTTCTTAGCATTAGTTGCAATGCCTAAATGCTCAACCCTCTGGACGTACAGTAGTGTGTTTACACAATCGCCAAGCCGCCATTGGCGGGAATTTTAACGCTCATATTTAGAACGCCCAGTTGTGCCAGGTGAAAAGATGCCTCGATAACAAGTCCAAGCTTCTTTTTATGACACTCTCAAATCCATATCGTACGTCAGTCTGGCCACTGGTTAAAGACGGCGGGTATTTGATGATCCAGGACAATCACTCCCCCCCCCCCAGTACGAGTTACCCCAACCGACATGAGCTTTGATTGCCTGAATGACCCCAACTCGAACATCCCAACCTACCCGTTCACAACCGTTAGATGACGAAAGAAAGAGTGAGGCCAAGAACGGTTGGAGACGGTCGGGCTTTGTCCGAATCACGCGTTTCAAGGACAGAGGTTTTCCTTGGCATCAAACCCACCAATCCCAGAAAGAATAATCATGACCAATGAACCCCGCACGAGCTAATCCCCTCATTTGCCTTGCTTATCCCCTCATCCCTCACGGACCCCATGGGGCACTGCCCCATTTCCCCCTTAATGCCTCCGCAATCGCATGTAACGTTACGTTTCCGGTGGGTAAACACGTCAGGACCTCGGTTGCGTGTCTGGGGTTCTCCAGGCTTCTTCCAAGGAGAACGGTTCAAGATTTGAGCACCATTCACAAGAGGAGGATAGCGTCTCTCCGCATTCGGCCCGTCATGCCTGTCACGTTGTCTCGAATGTAAGCCATCCCCAGACTAGTCCATTCCCCAAGTGTAAACAGCCCCGTCTCGGAGAGCTGTCCGTGGATTGAATCGCGGAGAAGCTTAGACTTTCGAGGGAGCCCAATCCGAATCAAGAGTTAGGCAAACTCACGAGTTGCCGTGTTGCCGAGTTGGCAGACGCGCACCTATCATCGCTTTGATTATGTTGGGGGAAGAAAGCGTTGACCACTTGAATGAGTCGACGGCCGTTTATGCAAAGAGTCCACTCCCCCAAACATGTGGAGAAGGTATTTAGAGGTATAATTATCTTGGCTGGCCGATTTGTTTCTTGGTCTTGGCGATCCAAGCCTCTTGGCAACATTGGCAAGTCTTTCACAATGTCGCATACTGTTCTTGAGAAGCAAGATGACCTCGCCCTCGAGGGCAAGGCTGATGTCGACCACTCCGAGGTTCTCAAGAACTCGGATCTCATGAACGATGCCTTTGATGGCGAGAACCGTGAGCATGAGCTTGGTGTTTGGGAGGCTACCAAGAAGCACCCTTGGGCTTGCTTCTGGGCATTTATCATGTGTTTCACGATTGTCAGTCTTTCCAATCGCAATCATGCCGATCCTTTCTCGATTCACGATCACGATCGGTTCATGGTCCAAGATGAGTGGTAGCTAACCGTGCAATAGGTCATGGAGTCATTCGACATGTTCTTGAACGGCAACTTTGTCGCTCTTCCAGCTTTCCAGAAGCATTACGGCGTCTACGTTGAAGGATCCGGTTACACCATCCCTACAAAGTGGCAGAGTGCCCTGTTCCAAGCCGGTCAATGCGGCGCATTTATCGGTGTCTTTGTGGCTGGTCCCATCACCAACGTCCTGGGTTATCGCTGGACGACCATCTTGGGCTTGATGCTTATGAACGCCACGATTTTTGTTTCTTTCTTTGTGAGTATCTTTGCTTTTCCCCAGCTAAATGTTTTGTCTAATCCGATGTTTTAAGGCCAACTCCCTCACTCTCCTCGTGGTTGGACAAGCCCTTGAAGGTGTGCCATGGGGTTTCTTCATTGCCAACGCACCCGCCTACGCCTCCGAGATTGTCCCTCTTGCCCTCCGAGGTGCCTGCACAGCAACTCTGCAGATGAGTTGGTCCATTGGCTCCATCATTGTCGCCGGTGCCACCTATGCCTACAACAAGCGCAACGACCAGTGGGCTTGGCGAGTCCCTCTGGCCCTGCAATGGGTCTTTCCCGTGAGTTTCTCCCACACACCACAACATACTCATGATGCTAATTCATATAGACTCCCCTCCTGATCCTCGTCTTCCTCGCCCCCGAATCTCCCTGGTGGCTCATCCGCCGTGGTCGCAAGGAAGAAGCCCTCCGATCCATCGAACGCCTCGGCACCGACTCCAAGGAACAGGCTCAAAAGTCTCTTGCCATGATGGAGCGTACCGTGGAGATTGAGGCACAGACTGGTGGTTCTCCCACTCTTCTCGACCTTCTCAAGGGCACTGATTTGCGACGAACCATCATTACCTGTTTGATGTACGCGTCGCAAAACTTTGCTGGTAACTTGATTGCCAACCAGGCCACTTTCTTCTTTGAGCGTAAGTTACTCCCTTTCAATACCTGCAAGTAAAACAGACAACTAATGCATTATATAGAAGCCGGAGTCGACTCGGACCGTGCTTTCCAGCTCAACCTGATCAACGCGTGCCTCCAATTCATCGCCAACATCATCTCCTTGCCCGTCAGCGGTTGGTTCGGACGTCGCACCATCTATCTCTGGGGCACAGCCGTCAACATCACCCTGCTGTTCCTCCTCGGTATCTGCGCCTCCATCCCGCAGAACAGCGCAACCAATTACGCCCAAGCTGTTCTCGGTATTCTCATCTCCTTCGTCTATGCCGGAGCCCTGGGTCCCACCACATACACTGTCATTGCCGAGACATCTTCAGTCCGTCTTCGTGCTCTGAGCACTGGTGTCGGTCGTGCGGCTTACTATGTTGCCGAAATTCCCATGATCTACCTGGCCTCGCAACTCCTCAACCCTACTGGATGGGATCTTGCTGGCAAGTGTGGATACGTCTGGGGAGGTACAGCCGTTGTGTGCTTCCTCTCTGCCTTCTTCTTTCTTCCTGAGCTCAAGGATCGCACGTATCGTGAGACGGATATCCTGTTCAACCGCAGGATTCCTGCCAGGAAGTTCAAGTCGACTGTCATTGATGTTAGAGACAACGAATAGAGTGCTGCTAAGAGTTGCACATGTTTGATCTCTAGAATGATACATAGATGCAGTGTCAATAGAACCAAATGTCATCTTTATTGTTCATTTGCCCTCGTCTGCCCGGTACTGTGACATCTTGTCGAACATTTGAGCCAAGAAAGTGTACGATCAATGGATTGAGCAGGCTCTGCGATCGAGCTTTACTAATTTGGCCTCTCTGTGCTCCCGAGACTATTTGTTTCACACAAGGCCCGCCATGATCGTTGATGAACGCGACGAGCTTTTTCTAGCTAACGAAACTATCGATAATGGTTCCCTCGTGGGTGATGCCCTCCTCCCGCTAGATGAGTTCGGCTCGCTTGAAATGGTGTTCGGGGTCGGGAATCAACTGTAAGCATTTAGTGTCGGCCTTGGTAATGTCCCACTTGATCATTCTATGATCGTTATGATCTTCCATCTGAGCGTAAAAAAGCATAAGACACGACACAGGTGGCCGCCACAATCTGCCCATAAATTCTTACTTAAAGGATAGTAGATGCTCTTCAGAATAATTTAATTAAATTTAAAGGCAAGTTCCTTATTATTGTATAAATTAATCTTATACTTTACTCACTCCTAGGTTAAGTCTAATATTTTTGCTACCCTGACTTAGTTTTGTCACGACCCATGCATGCATGGTCTCCCTCCCGATGTCGAATTGCACCGCACGTCAATAAAGGACAATCGACGCCCTGTTAGTGGGTCAGCGGGGTCTGACAGAGTGCAGTCTTCCACTAACCCCCTAACATACAAAGAGAGAGAAATTAATAAGCTGAGTAACAGAGATAAAGTTTTCGTGTAATTTCAATAGCTTTCTCGTATTTCTTGGTCAAGATTATGCTTTTATGGATGTTGGCCTAGCTTGGCTTAGCAAATTTCGGCCAGTGCCGAAAAACAGGGGCATAACGTTAGTGTCTCTATGCACTCGCCGATATCCGCAGTCACGTCACGTTTTGGACCAAGCTTAGATTCAATTCATTTTCTATTGTTTTTTGCGACTAAATATCAAGGTATTCAAATTTTATACCGCCAACCAGAGCAGTGTTAGCAGAGTCGATGCGTAAATGCCCCCAGCACCCATCACCAACGTAGGCGCACCCAAAGAACTGCTGGCACTATCCCAGTACGTCTTTTGGTTCGGAGTCGCCTCATAGCGATCCGTGTTAAAGGTCGAGTTTAGTGAGACGCTGCCTACGACGTCGCCTGACTCGAGAAGAATATGTGTGTCGATCTCGAGATCTTTCAAGCCCTCTTGCGTCACATAAATCTGGCGTCCACCTCTGATCCAGTCTCCATAGCCGCCGTATCCTGTGTGCTGACCATAGCAGAGGTTGATACCGCTTCCGGTGAGATTCATACCAGGAAGTTGGTCGTCCCACTTGTAGCACCAGGAATTTCCGTGATCGTGTCCGTAAAAAAGTCCAATAACTCCCGGCGTCGAGACCAGCGCGCGCATAAAGGGGAGGTCCTGATCTCCATAATCACAGCTTCCGCTCTCGCCTTCGGCACACCATCCATCACCCTGCTGCACGACATCTTCCTCGTTGATGCCTGGCTGAGTGTTCTCGTTGGGACCATCCGCCTCTTGCTGGAATACGTAAGAGGCGTGGATCGGGATGTGGACAAAGGCAAGGGACGGGATTTCCTTGCCGTATTCCTCGACTAGGTCGGCATTGGTTTCGTTGAACCATTCCACCACGCTTGAGTGTACCCAATTGTGCTGCCGCCCACCCCCATAATAGAAGCCTCCGCGACTATCGAAGAACCAGAGGAGCAGCTCAGGAGTGCAATCTCGAGTCGTCGTGCAGTTTGATGCGTATACGGGAAGGTAGTAGTTGGTGGTGCCGGCATCCCTCCCATCAACCATCTTCTGAGTCCTAGAACCGGTGAACCTTTCCTCACGTTCCAAGATGTCATCGCCGTTGATGTTGACGTTGTGATCGTGATTTCCGTATGTGGAAGCCCAGGTTAGGTTGCGTTCCACTAGCGGTGCGACGATCTGATCTATATAATGCGTGCTGTTGTCGCGGTATGTGTCTTCGCCGTTTATGAGGTCTCCGTTGAAGATGACTAGATCCGGCGTGTCAAAGTCAAGCACATCACCTATGACCTTGGTTGATCTGGCATCGACGTCTGGACCTGACCCAGATGCATCTATTCTTATTAGCACCATAGAAAATGAGTCAATGGCATGTAAGAGACCAACCTGTTGCATAGTGGAGGTCCGAGAACACACAGATCTGGAATGCTCCATCATCGTTAAACTTTAGTGGCGGTAGGTCGTCATTGTTTGATTGACGGGTAACAAGAGCTTGGCAGGGCAATGCTGCAAAAGAAGCTACTAGAGCACCAATTCGCAACATATCCAAGAAGCTTGATTAACAACCAGTCGGTGAATTCTCCTTATCAGCTGTTCCTGATCAAGAGGCGACTGAGAATTCGGGAGGAGCGGGATGTAGCAATGCCAAGAATACAACACAAAGGAGAGGCCATGATGAAATGGGTGCAAAAAAGTATAAATACTCGAGTTCATCGTGCAACGGCAACTGTACCAAGCCCTTGGCCGTCTCGGCCGACGATGTGGGATAGCAGGCCAAGACCCCAGTTTTGTCAGCATAGCGCATATGTCCGCTAATTCCGCAGGGCGAGGTGAGCTTGGCGACGACGGTAATTTGTCTTGCAAGGATTGCCACGCGTCAGTAACGTCTTGGCATCGGTAATTCACCTGCTAGGTGTTTGTTACTGGGTACATTTATCTGTGCGTCCCAAGGGGCCTGTCTATATGTACACTCCATTGCCCCAGTAGCATGCCCATTCGTTGCATGACGCGCTCTCTCGATGGGCCAAGAGGTTGGTGTTTCTTGGCACCAGACAAAATGGGGCTCATCTTATCAATGACGCGCGGCCCGTCACACGACAAGAGTTTGAGGGTCAGATTGAAATCTGAGCAAAGATTTAGAGTTGCTCAGGGTTACATCGTCGGAGTTAGAATGTCAATAGACCTCTCTACTCCGAACCCTGTCTACTCAGCCCTGGCGGTTGACGACTCGTCTGACATGATTCCATCACAAAATCATTAAAGACACAGCTTGGACCACTGGAACCATCAGCCTCCTCGACTGAAGGCCCGACTTGAATCATGACAATGGTCCCCGCTGTGACAAGACCTCAAAAGCAGGTTTTCCGAGTAGAACCAACAACGCCAAGACGGTGGAGCTGCTTGGCGAAAATCACTGCGACTATTTCTTTGCTTATGTGTGCATTAGTTATCAATCGTTCGTTTTTTGCCAATACGTTTGCGTCTCGTGTATGTCCCTCCTAACAACCCAAGTTTCACTTTTTCTTCTTCGCCTTTGTCTTGTCTACCACGTCCACCCACTTGGCATCAATTCCTCTCTTGGGTAGAATTTCTCCTACAAGAATTTTTCTCTGATCTCCCTGCACAACGATTTCCAGCAAACCAGGCTTGGAACCGCTGGCCTGTCCGACGCTTGCCGACCCGGCGCACTTCTTCTGCAGTTCGGGAGCCAGGACCTGCGGATCGATGAAGAAGGGCTCAAGGTTGGAAATCTTGGTGACGACCTTTGTGCCTGTTCGTTTTTCGATGGTGACGAGGACATGAGGCGGATGTCCGGCCTTGGGCTTTTGCTCGGATGCGGAATCCTTTCTCTTGATCACGTAGAAAGGCTGGCAGAGGTGAGAGTCGTCCAGCACGCGTTTCTGGAGAGCACTCCTGGAAATGCGTCCTGATGCAAGAGCTTGACTATCATCATGGCTCGGGTTGGACCCGAGGATGCTATTTGCAATGAATGGATCGAGCTTCACAGTCGACGAGCCTTGTCCTCCAAGCTCCGGCCGCGACTCGATGTATGACTTGAGAGCAGCCGAGACTTGCTGCGCCGTGTAGAATTCCGTCTTGGAAGGGAGCAGTGCCGGCACAAGCTTAGGAGACAAGCGATAGACGTGTTGAATCGCGATGGCTTGTCCCAAAGACGTATCGGCAGATGATGAGGCCTGTCCACCGCTCTGCTCTCCCGTCTTTGCTTGTTCGGAGCCCGCTGGCTTAGGCTTTGGCAAATTGTAAGGCCTGAATCCAGTGACAAGCTCGTCGTCAAAGTCGATATCGAGAATAACCGTCTCTCCACCATTCCTGTCCTTGGACTTGACCAACCCCAACTTGTCCAGATGCTTAATGAATTTCTTGGCATTCTTCCACGACGTCTTCTTGATGATATAGTATTGTGGGTTCTGGGACCGGAGATATGGCTGGATCATGTTGGAGATGAGAAAGGAGGGTTGGATAGGGAACACAAAGCCAAATCTGGGGCCTGAGTTTTCCGCTTTGGCTTTGTGGATGGCGTAGAGAAAGGCTTTTTGGAATGCCTCATCGATCTCCTTTGTCGTAGGTTCATACTCTACCTCCTCTGCCGTCTCCCTGTCGTCCTTGAGGGTTTCCTCCATGTGAACTGAGCTGTTCGCTGGTGCTTCGGCGTCCGCTTCCTGGCCGTCATTCTCAAAGTCTTCCACGGATAGCTGTTGAACTCCTTCAGCAAGCTGTGCTGTCAACCCTGGCCAACCTTCTATGCTTTCCGGTGGAGTCTGCCCTCCACTCCCCAGAGGCCTCCAGCTCCAAACTTCGTCCCCTGCCCAGTGCAGAGCCTTGACCGCAACACCTTTCTGTCCCCTCACACTCGGTGGTAATTTGCATATGTCGACCTGGCATGTTCCAATCCATAGAGGCACCGTATCCTTTTGCATACCAGCAACTGCGACGACAGAATCTGTCTTCGCCCTCGAGTCCCACTCAGCGCTGGGTGCCTTGATAAGGCCAGGTATCATCAAGTCGGAGCCATGGGTGAGTTTCTCTTCAACGACAAAGTCCGGCGTGTGTAGTAGTGGCAAAATACCAGGGTTATGCCAAAGCGTGTAAACGGTCGGAATTAGCTTTGGGTTCTTCCCAAGCTGGAACCAAAGTATCCTCTCATCCTGCTCGGGGTGTGTACCGACATATATGGTGCCGCTTACTTGAGCCAGGTTAGGTCCGGAGGATGTCGTGAACCGTGCCGATGAGGTAGACTCTGGGAGAAGAGAGTTGCGGAGAGAAGAGAGCGTTGGTTGTGCGCCTGATGACGTATCATCATCAGCCGATGACTGAGGGATAGGAATCTGATAGTCGCGAATGATCTGATCGGCGAGTTTGCGACGGTCTGAGGAGCGCAAAGGCGCCAGGTTCTTTATCTCGGGTTTCTTCTTGAACATGTTGAGGCGACAGTGTCGAATGATATAGGGCTTGGTTGTGTTAAGGGCTCATGTTGAGAGAGAAGCCTGTGGGCGACCCCGCGGTAAAACTTGGCATCGCGTAATCACGTGCTGGGAACCCAGAAACCTACCCTACATACCCACTTTTTTCTCCTTTGACAGAGGTCAAGAATAAACAGACACCAGAACGCCAAACATAGAATTAAATCTTAGGTAAACTAAGTATTGGGCTTATATTAATATATCAAGATAAGATCATAAGTTAGTTAAGATATCAGAGCTTTCTTTATTTTCCTTCTACTTACCCTCAGGGAAGGATAAGCGGAGGTGCTGATGCTTTGTCTGTTCTTGGACTCACTTCTCCAAGTCACCCTGTTAGCCATTGGGAATGTAAGCGCAACTTGTGAGTAGCCTACTGGGTCAGTCGATTGCGTCAATATCTATGATCATCGTGATTGTGGCTGATGCTCGTTTAGAAATGTGTCACAACAACCAACAGTGAGAAGGAGAGCAGAACCTCCCCATTTGGGTGTCACGAATGCAGGAGGTCAATGGGAGGCTGGGCTATTGTCATGTAGGAAAGGAGAATAACCCACAAATAGACAGTAAGCCGAGAAATAGGGAGGCAGCAGCATTAATGTTGGCCAATCTGCCACGGGTTGTGGGGGTTGTACAGTCAAAAGTGATACCACTGGCGTAGCACCTCGAATCCTACCAACACCTGAACCAACTCAAGCATGGATCTCATATCCGACAATCCAATCGTGTCTGGAGGTGGCTGCTCGGAAAAAGATTGCCATTATGTATCCCTTGACCGGGCCGCACCATGTGACACCAGCTTGGGGAAGTTGAGAGCGAAAAAGCTGCAATAATGCGGGTGGCTGTTAAATATCACAAAGGATGTGGCGTAGTATTCCGACATCCGGGTCGCAATGTCGGCCCGAGTCACACCCAGAACCAACAGATCGGGGCAAAAAGGGTGTTTCAACAACCCCTGGACCTGCATCTGACATGTCAAGCCTTACCCCAAACCGATCGCTTACCCGCTTGTCACGGCCCGATCTCCAAGCGAAGTCGGGGTCACACGCTTTTGTTCTTGTTCCTGATGATTGACTGTGATATGTCAGATTGAGAGCTTGCATAATTACTGTCGTTGGTGGAGATTAACCCAGTAAAATGTCGCTGTAAGGGGAATGTCGGCCCCTGACGCCAAGCATGTCGCTTCTCCAGGCTTCCCCTCAAACCTGGAGTGACAGCCCATGCAGTCGTTCCGGGTGACAAGCATCGCACGATGCCTCGTCCCGAGGCAATGTTTCTGTACCCCCAGTCAGGGACCCTAGATATCTTAAGGCAGTGATCACCCGTGCTCCGTGCTCAAGACTACTCGATGAATGTTACACTGTTCCACGCTTCTGCATTTCTCTGCAACTTATTCCATCATTATCTTGCCTCATTATCTTTCCATGAATAATGCTCACATTCATTGGACGAGGCCACAAGGGCGATGACAGTCGCGACGAGATCGCCCTTGTAGAAATCCACAGCGAGCAAGCTTCCGCAAAGGACCAGGAGGTTGTTTCAGAACCTGTATCTGTATCCCCGCGGTCAAGAGCTTGGGCCACGGCCGTCGATATGGGAGGCCCGGGTCGAGTCTCTGTTAGCTCCAACGACATCCCAGACCACGTCCGCAGGACGCTGCAGAGAGAACGCCAGGTTACATTCTGGGGATGCTGTCGTCAGTATCCCAAGGCTGTAGCGTGGTCTCTGATGTTGTTCTGTACCATCATCATGGAGGCCTTTGACAAGTCGCTGATACAAGGCTTCATTGCGTTTCCGCCTTTCCGCAGGAGGTATGGAACTCCAATAACAAACATTGACGATCCAACCGTCACTCAAGACTACGAAATTTCGCCAACGTGGCAGATGGGACTGCAAAATGCCGCCATTGCCTGCGAGATCGTTGGTTTGCTTGCCCATGGTTACATCACGTACCTTATCGGGTATCGGAAGATGTTGGTCCTTTGCATGATTTGGCTCATGATTGCTATCTTTGCCTCTTTCTTTGCCAATAGTATCGCCATGCTTGCAGTTGGACAGGCACTCTGTGGTATGTCTCATCGCATACGGCATCATTTTCTAATGGACTGAGAAACTGACTGGTTTAGGCTTCCCTTGGGGCGTTATCCAGACCCTCGCCGCCACCTACGCTGCCGAGGTCGTCCCATCAACCTTGAGGGCCATTCTGCTCAGCAATGTCAACATGTGTTGGCTGATTGGGCAGTTTGCAGCCATGGGCGTTCTTCGTATCTTTGTTGACGATGAAACTGAATGGTCTTATCGACTGCCGTTCGCGATCCAATGGGCCATCGCCGTGCCTTTGATAATTGGCGTGTGCTTTTGCCCTAACAGTCCATGTAAGCGCCCTGTCTCCAATACCTCTTGTGTACGTTTCTACTAACTGTCCCAGGGTGGCTTATCCGTCACGAACGACCAGACGAAGCTCGCAAGGCCCTCAAACGACTTACCAACGGTCACAACCTCAACATTGAAGACACCATAGTCGTCATGGAGCACACGAACCAGCTCGAAAACAAGTACAATTACGGAGGGGCGAGCTACAGAGATTGCTTTAAGGGTGCGAACCGTCGCAGGACCGAGATTGCCTGCGCTGTCTGGGCCTGTCAGGCCCTCTGCGGCTCTACCTTGACGTCGTACGGGGCCTACTTCCTTACCCAGGCTGGATTTAATGCCGCTCATTCGTTCACGCTATCGACTGGCATGTACGGCATGGGTATTCTAGGTGGCATGATCTCTTGGATCTTTCTCTCATTCGTCGGCCGACGCAAGCTTTATCTCACTGGATTGTCATGTGCCCTTGGCTTTTTGACTGTCGGTGGAATTTCGTCAGTTGCCCTGGCCTCGACTGGTGTAACCAACTGGATCTTGGGTGGCATCATCATCGCCATGACTTTCACTTATAACATTACCATCGGCCCTGTTTGCTATGTCTTGGTTGCCGAAATCCCCTCAACACGACTCCGCGTCAAAACAGTCGCACTCGCAAGAGTCACATACAACATCTTCATGATGCTCAACAACGTTGTGGTCCCACAAATGCTGAGCCCGACAGCATGGAACCTCAAGGGCAGGGTGTGTTTCGTGTACATTGGCACCACCATCCTTTGCCTAATATGGGCTTACCTGAGACTTCCAGAGTGCAAGTCACTGTCTTATCTCGAGTTGGACATTTTATTTGAAAAGAGGGCGCCTACGAAAAAGTTCAAGGAGTTTCAGGATCGTCTGCAGGGTACTGCTTACATGAGCGCTTCAAGGATCGAGAGGTCCAAAAACCCTTGGCATGGATGGATGGCTTACTCGTGAGACTGGCCTTTTACTTTGTTTAGATATCATGGTGTTTGTGGTGGCACTTCTTGGGGGAGAAAAGCGTTTGTCGTTAGGTACCTTGGGGTCAAGAACTTAGGCTTGGGGGTTTTTACGACATGTACATATTGTTAATGTAACTGAATTGACAGCATTTCCATTATAGGCCATAAAACTGGCGGTAAAACATTAGAGATCTTGTCTAGAGCCCTGAGTAGAGGCTTGAGTCAATCTTTCGAGCTGGGTGGTGTGTCATGACAGTTGTAGTAATTTTCGGAAAATCGTCAAGGTTACCGATTCATCCCTGCTGTCGGTTAACTTCATAGGGCTATATTGAGACTTGTTAATTGCGGTGATATCCACCAGATGCAACCCCAAACCATTTGATACAGAATTTGATAGTAGGGCCTGGGTGGTATTTGCTAGGGAGTTCTCTTGTCCTGGGAGCCGAGAGTGTGCTGGAAGGAGTTAAGAAAGGCGACAGCGTTGAGTCTGTGTCACCAAAGCAATGAGAGATAAGACTTGAAAAAACATTGCTGAAGGGGTCTCACCAGCAATATCTTGGTTTTCTGAGACGAAATTTAAGCGACGTATGATACAACACGAGTGGCCGCTTTTACGTCTTTTCGAACTGCAACTCATTCACCCAGGTATCCATGAAGTAGTCTCCCTGTTGCAACTTGGTGTTTAAAAGAACACCCCTGCAAGACACCAAGTTGATCCGCTGGCCTGGACCAACTTCTAAATGCCGCCGCTGACTTGCGGAGATCAGCACAGCCCATGTCTGAAACACTATACTCACGTTCAGGTCCAGACCCCCGTTCAATATTTACGCTCAAAGTCTCTGACTGAAACTAAATTGAAAGCCTCCGGTGTTTCCGGCCGCGAGAATGGTAATTTTGCACAGCCCCGGACAGCGCGCAGCAGGTTATGGAAAGGAGAAGATGCAGAACCAACAAGCCAATTAGAGGTTTCACAAAAGTTCCCTGCCCCCACGGCTGCCTGAGCCCTGACGCGGCACTTCCTCACTCCATTTTGTGCATAAATAGAGAACGCCAACGAACCATATGACAGATTGTGCCTGGAGGCCTCGGCAGTTGGAGCTATCCTAGAACTAGGCTTCCTCGAATGCAGAAGCGCGATTGATAACGCATGCTTTTCGGTCATCACCACAAATATCCATCATGCGAGAGTAAGCCCAAGTCCTGAAGGAAAGATATACTTAAATGCTAAGTATCGTGTGTCACAGGAAGGCAAGAGAACGCACAATGCCCCTAGTGCCCCAACCTTTTGATAAGGCGATCACCTCAAGGCAGACCCCATTTTTCGGGGTGTTTAGAAGCTCTCCTATGGCCGAAGCATGTGGTCGGTTCTGCCCCGATTTGAACTTTCGACGCTATCTGTCTGGTCAGAGCGAGGAGAAACGCACCGAACATTGCCAGAGGTTTTCTAAGCTGATGAAACGGGCAAATGTAAATCATTTTTACAATGCCTCCGAGTTCAGCTGGGAAGTCTCCGCTTGGAGCGACGTTTTCGGTCTCATTTTGGAGGATGAAGGGCTGAGGATGTCAGTAGGGTTCTGACCCATGCCTTTTGAGCTGATCTACAGCGGAGACCCTTCTAACATGGTCCTAGGGATAAACGACCATATGAATTCACCGAGAAGGACGACAAAGGGCGGTTTGAGGTTAAAACCAGAATTCCAGACGCAACAATGGGGCTCAAATCGTACAATAATCACCTCCTTGAACGGGGATATATATGCGAAGATCCCGATTGCAACGATGATCACATCACAAAGCAGCCCGACGAAAGGCTTTCGGAAGATCTTCTCTGTGCTATGATGCAGAATCCAGAATGTGGCCTAATCGTTGATGGCGTGTGGGGAAAGGCCGATCTCATCTTTCCATTCGCAATCTACGAAGCAAAGAAGCAGGCTGCAAGCTACGCGGATGCTGAGCAGCAGATATACCACGCCTGTAGGACGTATTTGGCCATGCTAGATGATTTGGCACGCAATCCCGATAACCTTTCCGAGTACCAGTCAGAAGAGAGCGACAAGTACCAACTTTTTGCCTTTACATCCTGCGGTTCTTATTGGCAAGTGTTTGTCGCATGGAATTTCATGAATGATTGCGTAAGTTTTATAAACCCTCCCCCGAAGCTTCACATCAATCTGTCTCAATGCCAAACTGGAATTACTCTAACAAACCGTTGTTAACACCCTTCATCTAGACGGTGGACACAATATGGGAAGGGGATGTCAGGTACCCCAATTACGCCATAGAACTCATATGTATTATCGACCAAATACATGACTATGCCACCCAGCAGCATCGCCCTTTCGTCATGAAGCACCTTGAGGCGTGGCACGATCGACATAAGAGAACAGCAAACCCCACCGCAGCCAAAGATAACTGGTTCATGGCCTCACCACTGGGCGTCCCAAGTGCGTCAGGGGATTCTTACTCAAATAAAGGCGAAAATGTAGTTTCTGGCAACTCTCCGAGTGTTGCTAACATGGCAAGCCTGTTTGATCTGAGTCCAGACATGCCTCGGCCCGAATGGTCACGACTCAAAGCAGAGTCGAATATGACTAGGAGTGACAAGGCATGTCAGACAAGACTTGACAATCAGCTACAACGTTTTCGAAATGTTTGTGCTCGGTTACCGAAACTTAAAGAGACACCAGGGGAAAAGCGACCGAGGGGCCGTCCTCCGAAAGCAGCAATTCACAAGCAGAAACCTTTGAAGAAGAGGCAGCAGGCTGAATCATCGAGAGCAAAAAGCGGCAGAGCGGCGAGAAACACGAAACTTCGTAGCGCTAGAGTGACACGCAGTATGACCAAGGGTTTACAGTTTTAGCTGTCAAGAATATGCATAGAGGATCATAGGGTTGGATGAGTGTCGGAGCGAAAGGATACTTTGCGGGAGAAGTACGATGAACCTGGCAATTGCCAACAAGTATGGCCAGTGCCTCCATTTCATTAGATTCCATACATGGTACGAGACAGAAAGTGTCTGGTAGAGACAGGCTTGCTGATAGGAGAGGTCATGTGATGATTCTTTTTTATGCTCGTTGTTGCAAGAGTGAGCATAATTCGGAGTAGTGGTATTTGGAGGACATTGAGAGAGATTTGAGAGAAAATAAGGTGGAAACCCAATTCACTCAGCTTGATCACGGAGCTCTATCTAGGAAAGTGGGAGGGTGGTGACTGGCATGAAATATATGTGCAATTGAAAAGCAGTCTACCGTTACGGACAATCTATTGGGTCTCCCGCCTCTACCACGCATTTCTTCACAGCTCAGAAGTTCAGAACGCGCAAGAACTACAACTGGTGAGCCTGTAGCTACAGAAAAACCTCACCACTCAAGAAGTGAAGTTTGGTGACGCTGAGAAAGATGTTTCTCAACCTCCTTGGTGGTCGTCTCCCAAAAAGCGCGAACCTGGTTCAAATCCTTTGCAACGCGATGAGGCTCCTTGACCTCACCAAAAGGCTCCAAATATTTGCCCTTGTACACCTCAGGCTTTCGCCAGATTTCTGGAGCAGTAGCGGCGAAGAGGGTTGTAAAAGAGCCCTCGTCCAATTCCAGCATAGCCCGTCTCATGAGCGGTTGCAAGAAAGAGGAGAAGATGCCCACGGCGTTGTCGCTCTTCACAGCTCCTGGATTAATCGATAGGGATGTGATAGGAATCTTGGCTTGGTCGAAAAGTCGCTGAAGTTCCTGTGCGAACAAGACGTTGGCAAGCTTGGCCATGCTATACAGCAGGATATTGATGCTGAACATGCGCTTTTGCACGTAGCGGTACTTCCATGGCTCATATGGCAGTTCACCTCGGAGAAACGCTGGGCTGGAGAAGTCGAATGCGTAGTCCGCGGGGAGAAATATGTGGTTCGCGCTCGATGAGACGGTAATGACGCGGACATCGGCGTCCTTTACGGCTGTGGCGTTCTTGAGGAGCGGGAGAAGACCGTTTGTGAGAACAAAGTGGCCGACGTGACTAAAAGTTGTGAGATGCTGCGATAACAAGAGAGAATCAGGGATGAATACCAAACTGCCATGGCTGTCTCCCAACCAGCTTCGTTGGTCTCGAGATCTTTTGTTGCTAACCCTGCATTATTGACTTCACAGATGTGAGTAAATGGCTAGTCCTATTAGCGTGGGGACATACTTAGAATGTCAAGCTTGGACTCGTTCTCTCTCATCCACGCAGTTGCCTCCAGCACGCTGCCGATATCACCAAGATCAAGCTGAAGCCATACTAGCAGGTTTTCTGGGATCTCGGGTGCTAAGGAGTGTATGTCCTCTCTGGCCGCTTTAGCCTTGGCTTCGGATCTGGCAGTGTAGTAGACCTTGGCGCCCTTAGAAGCGAGATGCTTCACTGTGTGCAAGCCGATGCCAGAGCTGAAAATGTTAGCTGGTGCTCATGCTCTGTGCCACTGTGAGGTAGAGACTCACTTTGCACCTGTGACTAGTGCAACCTTCCCACTGAGGTTGGGGGTTCCATCACGAGGGTTCCAACTGTGTCCCATTGTCGTAGCCAGTGATGGAGGCGTTAGAAGAGCTAGATTACGGGTAGTAAAAGAACTTAGAGTAAGAGTTTGTCTCGTCCATATCCGAAGTCAGCATTTACGACCTTATATCCTCTACAGTCCTGGCTGAAGTATAGAGTGGATGACAAATTGGCTCGCAATTCTTGACCATTTAATGAATTTAAGATGACATGTCTGCTTTGAAATGGGCCATCCAATGGAACAGATTGGACTATAAAATCACATCCCAAGCCATCACTCATTGCTCTGGTTGGACAGAGCACTCTGGACGGCAAGAAAATGCGAAAGCTTTCTTAGGCATGGCAGACGCGAGGATGGATGGCATGTGGCTAGTTGCAATGCCGTGTCTGGGGACTGCCGGCCAGTTCAAATGAGAAGGCTGATAAATCAATACCGAGATCTCCATGCACCCTTGGAATCAAGAGCGGATGTCTTATGATGGCGCCAATGTTGACGCACTTGTCCGAGTCTGGATAGAGTCGTCTTCTATGATTGGACGCTCATAAAGCGAGGCAAGAATTCACGACGCTAACGCAGATCATCTTACCTAGGGCCATGATTAGTCACGGTGACCTTCAACTTGAAAGAGGATGGAGAACGGCGGTAAAGACTCTGTCCAAGTTCAGCTTTCATCCATAGAGAGCCCGTATTAACTGACATCGATTCACCTCGCAATTTGAAGCCAACAGATACGCATCGACCAATGGCTGCGGGCTGCTGGACTTGCAAAGGTACGGTTCCCATTCCTCTTGGCCTTTCCCACTGACACACGACAGATCGTAAGATCCGCTGCGACTTGCGACAGCCCTCGTGCGTAAACTGCGCTCGGTCCAAGCGAAAATGTGCTGGATATGGCGTGAGACTATCGTGGCCGCGGTCAAACGACCGACGACGCTCCATGGTTCATGAGCCCGGCCAATCCTCGCATGCCAATCCCGACAGTGAGAAGGCTCTCCACTTCATCAATACATATACTTGGCATGTGGCCATGTACGCGCCATCTTCCGACGGAAGCTATTCAAGTACGTTGTTTGTCTTGGCCATTTGACTCAAGTCTAACGAAGATGAATGGTAGAGCTGGTCGCTAGACCCCATGGGCCCTTGCTGCACTCGCTATCGTTGATCAACCGGGATGAATCTATGCTTCTAGACTATTGTAAGGCATCTAGACAACACAATCTTTCACTTGTGTCATAGATGCTAATTCCTCGCAGACATGCGGGCGGACGCAAAGATCCCTGGCGCAGACCCTCCTCGACCGTTGATGCAGGTGATTCTCCAGATGGCGCTTGCAGACTCTACACCGTCCTCTAAGGCCGTATTGCAAGGCGTCTTGGCCTTGTCGTCCCTGCGCTTATCAGGAAATTCTGCTGCGTTCGCACACAAGACAAAGGCCATCTCTGCCCTTGCTCGGTCGCTGAGCTTGGACAAGACGCGCGAGATGACAAGCAAGACTGTCGTTGCGAGCATGCTTTTATATCTATACGAGGTCATTTATCCCCTCTTTGCTCTATCAATTGCCAGGACCTAATGTGAGCAACTCGTAGACTACTCACCCAAGCTTGACAGGTCCTTCGTGGGCTGTCTACCTCTGTGGCGTCAAGAAGATTGCCAAATCATCATACAATGAGCAAAGCCCTAACCAGTGTATGGATCACGGGCCATTCTTCAATTGGCTGCATTACCATGAGATCATGGGCCACTTCAGTCTTGTGTGGTGGGCTCCCCCTGATCCGCCGGAAATCTGTTTCATCGATGCAGCCGCACTCCTGGGTCTACCCAGAAGTAAAGAGACAGATATAATACGCATTCAAGATGAGCAACTTGATTCTGCACCCAACACAGCCCAGCTTTTGCAGCATGGCGAGGGACCTCTCTGCTCCTTACAGATTTCAGATATCATCTCATTACTCTTCCACAGCATTAGCCCTGACACGGAGCATACAATCTCATCAAAACGGAGACAAAGTCTACTCGAGACTGAGAATTCTTTGCGCAGGTATCTGTCAAACTATTCGTCGACCAAGCCAGCCTCAGAGCCCCATCCGCACTCCAACACAAGTACTCTCCTCCACGCCATCGCCGCCCTCATCTTCCTTAACCGTGCGGCGTTTGACTACACTGGAGAAGAAGCAGCCCACGAGGTCTTAGTCCAACGCGGTCTAGACATCCTGGAGGCTGTCAGTGTTTCTTTTACACCGTGGCCCATCTTCATCATAGCCTGCGAAGCACATCGAGACCCGGCGCGGTTGTTAATTCTCGATGTCATGGCTAAGATAGAGAAACATACAGGGAGCCGGCGCTTGACTTTGCTAAGACACCTTATTGAAGCTGCCTGGAACTATCATGATCTGAACCTTGGGCGTGGATCGGATTTTAAAGTGATGCTCCACAGAATTATACGGACGGCACCTTATATGCCATTTTTTGCTTAGGCTTTCCCTGTTCCAAGGTTCTTTAGGTTGGTTTGATGTTTCAATTCTTGGCCGTGCAGTGGTTTGTGGGCAAACTTGAAAGATATCACCTGGTTACACATTTATCATCTATAGAATCTATGAAGACCCATTTCAGTTACTCTTGAAACTCGCCATACGCCTTTTTGACAGATGGTCTAGAGCTCAAACGCCGATGCCATCCTAGAAAGTTGGGAAATCTCTCCTCAACTTTGTACTGTTCCCACAAAACCTCCTTGAAAAACGGTGCGTAGAGTGCAACCCTGTTCCACGGAACGAAGGACAGATCTGCATATGTGCTGTGGTACTATTAGAGAGAAGTTTCATCAGTAGTCTAGTCCAGTCTCACCATTTGTCCCCTACTAGGTATTCCCGGTCTTTGAGTATAGTCTCCAGCACCTCGAATACTCGAACTGTCTGCTCAATGTATCGCTTTTTTGCGACAGGAATGTCATCAGGACAACGATGAAACCACACAGCTTGGCCAAAATATGGGCCCTGCGTGAAAAATCTCATTAATACCTCGAAGATTGATCAAAAGCCTGAGTGACTTACCTGACCCGACATCTGAAAGTGCAGATACTGCTTCAGCGCCCACTTTCCCTTCGCGTCATCGACAGTCAGTTTGCCCTGCTTGTCGTACAGCTCGACAAGATACTCAACAATCGCTCCAGACTCCCATATGGTGAAGTTGTCATTGTTGGGATCAGTGAGAGCTGGCACTCGACCATTGGGATTCAAGGCGAGGAACCAATCCTCCTTTGGGTTGTCCACTACAATCTGGCCCATGTCAGTGGTTAGTAGTTACAAACTGTCCATACAACCAAGGACATACCTTGTCATAGGGGATGCCGAGTTCTTCGAGAACAATGGTGACTTTGAAAGGGTTTGGTCCCGCGCCTTGTTCACATTGTTAGCTGACCACTACAGGACAGAGGGGACTTGGAGTGTTACTATGCACATAAACCGTGAGAGGTTTCAAGGCAGCCATGATGAACAGCGTAAGTAAAAAGGTATCTGGCGAAAATAAGATTAACCAGTTTTGCTGGTCGGTTAAAATATAATTGGTAGGTTTATCAGATTAATAATGAGTGGTTTTGAGCCTCAAGATCCTTCATCATTTGATATCAACGTTATCCCTGAAAGTCATATTGAGGAGCCTATCCACGATCCTCTCCCCACTCTTCGTGTCTCGGCGCGCGTCGGACAGCGAGATCAATCCGTCAGCAAGATCCACCCGAGGCATCCCGAACTCGTACCTTTACGACAACCCGAGTAAGAACCGGGGTAAGGGATAGCTACGAGAAATTGGCTAAGCATTTGAAATGCAGCTATGCCCATGCCAACCCGGGGAGATGTGGTAACTCCCCGGCGTGAAACCGCCAGCTTCAAGCCCCATTCAGTGGGCGGGCCGTTCTGTGATTACACTAGCCGCAGTCTTGGCATTTCCCGATCGCCGAAGGCCAATAGGAGAGGCCAATAGGAGGGTAGTTAAGACATGCTACGGAATGATGTCGAGCCGCTCCCGTCTTGGTAACATTGAAGGCTGGTAGTCTTCCCCTGGCTTCCCGGCAGCGATGAGTCCAAAAACATCACCACTTGAGTCATTTTCCCAAGCCAATTTCAGGATTAGCTTCATAGCGGATAGGCTTTGATATCTCAATACCATCGTCAAGGTTTTATACCAAGGAGCCAACATTGGAGGCAGAGGATAGCCGGGGAGATAAGCTGAGCCTGCTGTTGTCGTCATAGATCCATCACAAAATTTCATATTCTTGTCTAGACAATCACTGGCCTGGAGGTCGTTAAATAAGGGATACGAACAAGGCCAACAAGACTTAAACCCATATTTTGCCAACATCGCCTTCGTCGCTGCTTTCGACTACACGCTCATTTAGACACTCAACCCAACCATGGAGACCGTTTTGGTTGTCGGGGCCACTGGCAACATTGGCGTGTCTGCCGTCAAAGCTGCTCTCAATACCGGGCGAAACGTCATCGCCGTGGTACGAAATCAAGCTAGCACCAGCAAACTCATTCGTCATCTTGGCACATCCAAGGGCATTACGATCGCGGAAGCCGATGTCACGTCTCCAGATGGTGTCCAGAGCGCTGTGCAACGTGTGCGAGAAGGCCAGCTTCCGTCCTTTCAGCATGTTTACTCATCAGGTGAATACGCGTTTGAAGACAGCGCCACGGGACAATACTGACAGTGGGATAGTCGGAGCCTTCGACCTTACGCCTCGCATTACAGATATCAGCACCGAGGCGTTTCGAAGGGTCATGAATTTAATCTTGAGGCCAACTTTTGTAAGCCTGCCCGCGACCCATTGCATCAGTATCTATCCCTCATGGCCGAATTCCCCTAACTTATCCAAGTCGCATACAGAGCTACAATCCCGTATCTGCTTGAGCAGAAGTATGGAAAGAGCACCTGGACCCTGATGACCGGTGCCGCAGGTGACAGTGGTGTAAGTTTTTGGCGTGCTTGGACTCCCTGCGGGATGCAGCTTATCTAACCACATCATCTTCAGTGGGCTGGCGTTACTGCCATCAGCCAGGGGGCGCTCTTCTCCCTTGCCAATGTCGCTTGTCGAGAATTGGCCGAGACCAACATTCTTTTCAATGAGGTCTGGCTCGCGTTTCGAGTTGAGCATGACGAGATGGCGGCAAAGAACGGAAGTGTAGGATCATCTGCCTTTGCTCCCCATTACGAGCAGATTCTTGCTCGGCCAGAGATATCCGCCAGCAGGGTCCGCCTTGCGAAGCCAGCCGACATTAGCGATTTTACATGGTCCAAGAAGTTGGTGTGAGCGGCAGACCATGTTCCCCTAGGTACCTATTGAGCAGTAGTTGTTGAACAATGCATAGTTAACTATTGCTCTTGCAATGGCTTCAAGGTGGTCAAGTAGCATGTAACACAGGATCAATTGATGAGGACTCTCCGTAGGGGGCCTTGCAGATGACTGATAAGACCACCTATAGCGAGGTGCACGGTAGCTGTCGATGCGATATGGAAATGAGTCAGACACCACAGAGGCGAAACGATCAAGTACATAAATAATATCTCTTTTGTCTATAAATATGAATGTCTAAAGAAGGGTAATCTCTACCCTCACGACTTAATATACAACCCATATGATCCATACCGCAGTTTCCCATCGCCGGTTCATTCATCCTTGGCCTCCTGGGCGAAGGGGTAATCTATGTAGCCCTCATCGCTTTGTGCGTACATGGTCTTTGGATCGAACGGCGCAAACTCAATGCCCTTCTTCGCTTTAATGACCAGGTCGGGATTGGAGATATACGGGCGACCAAATGCTACCACAACGTCGTGATTCGCATACTCGACATCTACCGCATTCTTGGCCGAAGAGGCGTCGTAATTACCGGCAACGAGAACAGGGCTCGCATCGGCATAGGTGTCCAGGATGAACTTGATGCCTTCGCCACTTTGTTTAGCATCAGACTCGCACGCGTGGAGGTAGGCCAGCTTGAAGTCGGCCAGCCTGCGTACAAGGTCTGAGAATTGCGGAACAGGGTCATCCATGCGCATGCCTTGGTACTTGCTCCAGGGGCTCAGACGGATCGCAGTGCGCTCGCTTCCGACTGCTTCGACAACGGCGCGAGTGACCTCGACAGCGAAGCGTGATCTGTTTTCGATGCTTCCACCCCAGGTATCGGTTCGTTTATTCGAGACGTCTTGGATGAACTGATCGACAAGGTATCCGTTTGCGCCATGGATCTCGACTCCATCGAAACCAGCACTGATGGCGTTCTTGGCTGCAGCTGCAAAGTCGGAAATTGCGCCTTGAATTCCCTCCTCGGTGAGTGGAGTCGGGTAGTGCATCTCATCGCTAAAGGCACTCTTCATAGGGACATCGCTACTGGAAACCAACTGGTGTCCTGCTTGCTGCAGGGTCTGAGAGTTTGCAGCGCGACCGAGCGCCCACAGCTGAAGATATATGTAGGATCCTTTGGCGTGCACAGCGTTGGTGACTTCCCTCCAAGCGTCGATCTGAGACTGGTTGTAGATGCCTGGGACGTTGGCGTAACCACCGTGCCGGGGACTGATGACGGTGGCTTCTGTAACGACGAGAGAGCCGGGGGCTGAGGCACGCTGCTTGTAGTACTCCTTGACGGAAGGCAGTGGGACATGAGAATCAGTTGCCCGGAGGCGGGTCATTGGGGCCATGGCGATGCGTTGGGAGAGGGACATGGCCCCGACCTTCAGGGGGGTGAAGAGTTTCGTCATATTGCAAGTGAGTGGTGACTTGGGGCTTGCAATGGAAGTGCTGAAGGCTAGAAATGTCCCTCAATGCTGAATCCAACCTCAAACCATGATGAAGGTCCATCTATATACAGCGTCGGTTTGTGAGCTTGTTTACTTGTTCGTTCTAGGAGAGTGGCGTGGTAGGGTCCCTAAGTCCCCGATGCGAGATGGCCGTAGCGAGTCACAACAAGGTCAATAACTGCATTTGTCATGTCGGTCTTTCCTTGCGCTTGACGCGAGAACCGAGGTAGAACGCCATGGCCACGACTCCATCATGAGCCTCGTTGCTTAGTTAAAGCAGCAACTCAGAGTGTCCGTGGCGGTTGAGTCGCTGACAAAATATGGCGGATCTCTTTCGATTACCATGTGGGCTTCTCTGAGTCAATGTAATTTGGTTGGTTCCCGGACTCGGACAATTAATGAGAGGAATCTTGCCGTGCCTTGTTCCTTGGACACTCGGGGAATGCCAAGACTACCGATGGCTTGAAGCTACCGGGGACATAAGATATCTCCGCATCCGTCAATTGTGATGATGTAATCAGTTGTATTGGCAGGCCTCTAGGGTAGCAACAGCCACTTGTCACGGGATCGAGGTCGCGCCAGGAGACAAACACCAACATTCAGGACTCCTTGACGCCTTAATGTGGCCCAGCTGGTGTACCTACGCCTCTACAGCAGTAATTGTCAGCTCGGTTTTATCAGGGCCTCTTGCCATCTGTCATGACTAATCCTCTTCCATCCGCATCGCGACCCCACACTGATCATCTTCACTCCGCCGAGCTCATCCATCACCACCAAAGATGGACGATCCTGAACAAACCAATACGAGCCATGAGCCTAGGACTACCCGGAAGAGAAAGCGTACTGCTCATGCTTGCGAGCCTTGCAGGCAGCGCAAGTCCCGCTGCGATGGATCACGCCCAGTCTGTGACCTCTGTAACGTGCATGGCGTTGAATGTTACTACCGAGACTCCGTGGGAATACAAGCACCCAAGGTGGATCATCACGCCGTAGCACAGCTTGACACTCGTCTGAGAGATATGGAACGTTTGCTGCATAGGCTGGTTCCGGTCTGCTCTCGAGAACCCATTCTCTCTCCCTCATCCTTGACTCAGAATGAGACTCGGGAAGATGTAACTCACCCCAGTTCCGTTGAGACGCAGGGCAATGATGCCATCCCCCAGGACGGGACTCGTGTGGATCTGGCCTCAGGCACCGACAGTTCGGCTTGGCCTACTGATCCTAATGATAGCGTCGATGGCATGGCCTCAATCACTTTCCAGGGCGAGACTTGTTCGGGAGTCTTTGGTACGAAAGATGAAGGTTATATCCATTCGTGGTCAGCGCTGATAACTTACCTCAAGGTCCCACATCCAACCCTGCATTTCTTCAGAAGATTATTGTCGCACAGCGTGTCATCTTCGGACAAGGCCAGCAGCGTGTACCAAGCCTAAACACCTTTCACGCTGCTGCATCGCTCGACATTTCGAGACCAGTCTCTCCACCGCCTGCACAGACAAGTACATATAGCCCGCCTGCAGAAAACCCTCACGTTCTCCCTTCTCATCATGATGTCCTGAAAATGGTGGATACCTTTTTTGATAACACAGGGAAATTCTTTCCCTATCTCTACAAGCCTTACATCCTCCGCAGTTTCGCCAACATGCGCAGAACTGGCTTCCAGAACGTTGAGCGATCCCAGCTTTGTATCTTGAATCTGCTCATGGCTTTCGCTACGACTCACTGCCCTTCAGACTTGCCGGCGTCAGCCAGGGCAAAGAGGGGCGATGTTTTCCTACAGCGAGCACTACTACTTATCCCGGATATCAAGCCGGCAGCAGGCAATCTTGAGCCAAGTAAGTACATTCCACCAGCGGTGGATTGTGCTGACGGTGACCACAGTACAGGCGCTGTTGATGGCCACACAGTATATTCAGGGGACTCAGAGATCGTCCCAGACGTGGGATATACTTGGCAGGCTCATCCATGCGGCTTTTCAAGTAGGTCTGTATCAGCCAGCCAGCCAAGCTCACTATACTCCTCTCGAGGCCGAACTTCGAAAACGGGCCTGGTGGATGTGCTTTATCATGGATAGGTAAGTAGTGTACCGTCTTGGGTTTGTCGGTGATTGGGAGGGTCGATGATACTAACCAATGGTAGAATGTGCAGCATGACCTACGGCCGTCCACAACTTATGCCGAATGCGTACATGGTGATGGACTTACCAACCGATGTTGAGCTTGAAACGCTTGCCGGCAACCTCCCGGATAACTTGACTGCTTCTGCCGCGTCAACACCGAGTCTCTTGGTCTACACATCGTAAGAGCCATGATAGAGAGACAATTGTGAAATGATGGACTAACATGTGTGTTGATAGTCGACTATATCTTATTCTTGGCAAGGTCATAGAGTCGGTCTATGACAATAACATATATTGCCCAGCACAAACAACAAGCCTGCATCAGATGCTGACCAAGGTTCTGGAGGTAGATCAGGACCTAATCAACTGGCGGCAACAACTCCCTCCTGGACTCTCCCAGGTCACTGCGTCAGAGCTCAGTCAGTTGCAGGCTGTGGGAGAAACACAGACATACCGGTTCCGGACCATCCTCACCGTAAGGTATTTGAATGTGCGGACTCTTCTACACAGAGCCATCTTGTCACGGCTTTTGGAGTCGCCGTCAAATCAAGCCCATCAAGATCTTATATTCAACATGAGTGTCAGTAGCATGGAGACTTGTGTCGATGCAGCCTTGGAGTCAATTAGTATCATCTCCCAGGCAACTCACCAGCAGTATTTGTTACCGATATGGTGGTACTCGGTCTATTTCAGTAAGCTTTCCTGCCCTAGAGACGTTTGGTGTCAATTTTCATCCTAAAATCTCATAGCTTTTACTGCTGCTCTGGCCATCTACGGCAGCATCCTCTTCATGAACAGGAGCGATACGCAAACTCATCGGTTCGCCCCCTCAGATCTTGTGCAAGCCTTGCAGACAGCACTCCAAGTCCTGGAGCAGCTTGGTGGTGAGACGCACCAGGCATTGCGGTGTAAGAAGATTGTGCATCGTTTGCTTCAAGTTTCTCTCGCTTTATACACCCCAGCCTCCAACACTGAAGAGCGACGGGGTGGAGTATGTGAAAGTGATCAGGTCCAGTTAATCCCCTCGGATGCAAATTTAGAACAACTTGACGGGGGGTTCATGGGGGACCTCGATTCAGATATGATGCTGGATCTGAGCAGTTTTGCAGATGGTTTGGGGTCCTTGATACCAGACATGTTCCCCCTGTAACATTGTCGTTCTCTTTCATCAAAGGACTGATGCTTGCTTCAACGCTCTGCAACACCCCTTTACGCAACCCAGCCACCGTCAACGCTATATACGGAACCAGTAACAAAACTCGCTTCGTCGCCTATCAATACGTCAGAACCACTTGAAAAGGAAACAGATCAAGCGATACATACTCAGGAGGAACTCAATCACGTTGGCAACCTCTGACGGGTCGGCCTTTCGATCCAGGGCTTGATGAGATGTAGTTAGACTTGCCCCTATGGACGCTTCCATATCCTTCACCATGGGCGTATCAATTGTACCTGTTTCCACCTATTAGCACTACCATATAACTCTCAACTCGTCTGTGTTCATCTGCTAGACTCACCAGGAGCAACACAGTTCACTCTCACGTTCTTGGAACTCATCTCCTTGGCCGCCGTCTTGCTCAAGCCGATGACGGCGTGCTTGCTTGCGCAGTAAGCTCCCATGCCAACTAGCCCCTGAAGACCACCGGCACTTGTGACGTTGACCTAAGCAGCTTTTGGTCAGATTTGCATCAACAAATAATCAACATGTGCGAGCTTAGCAGTGACCCTCCGGCGTTTATCACGGACAAAGCAGCCCTAGTGCAATTGAAAGCCCCTGTAGCGTTGACTCCCATAACCTGATCCCAAATGTCATCCGTCTCATCGACGATGTACCTATGCGGGCCACAGAAGCCCGCAACATTCACGCATCCGTCTAGCCCACCAAACCGTTTAACTGTATCCTGGATCCAGGCACTGACGGCGCTGCTGGACCTGACGTTGACGGCGGTAATGATGTGTCGTTCATTGTCTCCCTCAAGTGAAGAACGAGCTGCTTCTAACCGTGGCAAGCTCAAGTCAGCAAGAGAGAGCAAGGCCCCGCGACGTGCAAGCAGTTTTGCTGTGGCCAAGCCGATGCCGCTCGCTGCGCCAGTTATTGCGACCTACCATCAATGATCAGCCGTGAGTAAAATCAGAGTATTGTGTGAGAAATATTTACCCTTTTCCCAACAAGGCTAGCCATTGTGTTGTAGTTTAAGGCAAAGAGCGCGAGTTACCCCTGATCCGCAAGCTGGATTGATATTTATCGTTGCATGCAATTGGCCTTTTATCGTGTCTTCGGAAAGAAAGCGGCTCAGCCGGAATGGTTACTTAGTTATATCGAACTCTTCGGGGATACCGGGACGGAACTCCAACATGACTTGCTCTGTTTGACTGGCTGGGATAGCGGGGGCATCTGTCCTACAGGCCCAGAGCGGACAGAAAAGACACGATGATACGAGCCCTAAGTTATCTCTTCAACTGCCTGGAACTTAGCCTCCTTCTTCAATTCCTCGAGTTCAGATTATATAGGCTACTAGTGCAATGAGCGGCCGGCTTATGAGTCCAAGTTCCCCGTGCCGAAAACTGCTTCTAGAACGTCTGAGCATTCTGCATTGGTGAAATTCTTCAGTATACTAGATTACTCAAGTATGTTGCTCTTTGTTCTTATCAAGTATCCCGGAATTTTTGAAAAGGGGGCGGTGAGAGGTTACAAAACATTAATCGGACTTGAATATACTCTGCGAGTGCTGGATCAAGCCGTGGATGATACCGCGATTCTACGTACCAGTGCCATTCATGAACCCGGCAGCCACATCCGTGAAAGTTCTCGCTCATGGGGGGTCGCGATCGTTGTAGTCGCCCTGCAGCTTGGGGGCAATATCCTTAGCCGGACCTCACGGGGGCTCGGGGGGAGATAACGGGTGCCGCGGAGTTGACATGTTGAGCCCCGACAAGGAAAATGCTCCAGCTCTCTGATCAGCAAACACTGATACCCCGGATTCTGCACTCTGGATACTCATCAAGATAGACCCGCAAATACCAACAATGATGGAAGACCCCATCATGAATGTGAGCCCCCGCGACACATCGACCGAGAAGGAGACCAGTATCGAACGGCCCAAGAAGCGTCAAAAAGTCAGCGCAGCTTGCGACCGGTGCAGAAGCAAGAAGACAAAGTGTGACGGAGTTCGACCAGGTACAATCATCGCCCTGAAAGTGTTGAATGTATAACTGACCGATGCGTCCTGGAGCACTTTAGTGTGTAGCCCTTGTCGAAGGCGACAGCAGACATCGACCACCTGCACCTGGGGTTCTCGAAAGGTTCGAGGAAGTAGCACATCAAGGGAATATCTGTTCAGACTGGAGCAAAGGCTACAAGAACTTGAAAATGAACGACGGACATTGCAGACACCAGCCCGGGATGACATGTCTCCAAATGTCTCTGAGGAACGGATTGACGACGACGACGACGAGCAGAATAACGCCATGTTGGGGTTGATGCAAAAGAAGGATGGCCGGAGACTACCGATAAATGGCGACTCAAGTGTCAGCAGCTTCATGAGCCACATCAGAAACGTACTCGATCACCACCTGGTGTCTCGTGCTACCAGTGTCGAACCCGATCAGACGGCCGACATGGTTCAACCTCAACTAGCCACGGCAATGAGTGACCAGATTTCTCATGTAGACGTGGTTCTGCCTCCCCGCCGAAGAGCTGACCATCTTCTTGACGTCTACTGGAGATGCATTGATCCATTGTATCCATTCCTAGATCGAGATCAGATGGAGTCAATGTATCAACACTTGTGGGTCGGCGAAAATCTTGGCGAAGACACCAAGATGTTCATCTGCCTCCTCAACGTGGTATTCAGTATTAGCTGCAACCTGAACCCCCGGATGGAGCCCGAGGAAAGGGGCTCGAATGCGACCGTGTTCTACCGACGTAGTCAAGCACTCCTCGACTTCTCAGACCTCTAGAATCGCTCAATCCTGATAGTATAGTACTTCCTTTTATCTGGACAGTATCTGCAAAGCACAAACAAGTCACAGCAATGCTGGATGTCGATTGGTCTGGCCATCCGAGTAGCTCAGAGCATCGGTCTGGATTTGGCAGCGACGAGTGCCGAGGCACCCACGGCAACCACCAGGGAGACGATGCGAAAGGTCTGGCACGGCTGCATACTTATGGATAGGGCTCTTTCCATGACATTCGGCCGACCACTGATGATCACCCCTCAGGCGGTGGCAGCAGTCCCCATGCCGCTGGTACATAAGGATGAGGGCCTTTGCAACTGCCACTCCATTCCATTCAGCTTTGATACCGCACATGAGCGCGATCTGCACTTTTTCGCCGAAGCCCTCAAGCTATATGAACTCATGGGTGAGGCGCTACTCACAGTATACGACGTCTCGGCTGTTGAGGAGGCAGTCAAAGTCGACGAATATGCCGTGTACTTTGGCAGCCAAGCGGCCAGGATCGTAGGTCAAGTTTTCGAAGTCGACGACAAGCTCCAGCGTTGGCAAAGGCGTCTTCCTATTCATCTTCACAACGATCCAGATGCTCCCAAGTCGATCATCCACCAGCGGCAGAGCCATATTCTGTTTCTTCGTTTCCACCACACTCGCATTCTACTATTGCGCCCCATTCTGTCATGCTTCTGCGCTAGACAGGACCACGGTCAGGCAGGCTTCTCAGAGACGTTGCCCTGGAAGATTGCTCTTCACTCATCTGTCAGTTGCGTGAGGGCAGCCTTGGAAACTGTCGAATTCTACGAGTACAGCATTGGAAACCGCAGTATCCAAGAATGTGAGGACTTACTACCGGCCTGGTGGTATAGCACATTATACATCTACAGCGCTGCTACAATCCTCGTGGCCGCACAGTTGCATTGTGCACTGACGGCCGAAGTTGGAGCAGAGAAGATTCTCAATGGATGCCGAGTCAGCATCAAACTGCTCGCATCATTCCAGGGGTTTGGGGATCATGCGATGAGATGCGCCACCGCCATTAGCTTACTTCTCGAGCACGCTCAAAGAAAGCAAACAGGGCACGCACAACAGAAGCAGCATGAACAACCAGACGAGTTAGATCAAGCCAAGTTCCACGCAGACAGAGGCGGACTTGACGCGAAATGCAAACATCTGGCGAGCCAAGGAGTCTCACAGACCACCCCGACAAAGCAGCCAAGATATGGTTTCGGAACCAATGTAGATCATCTAGGGCATGCTGCTACTTCGAAAAACCCCGGCACTGACGAGACCGAGCCTTTGGGCTTCGGTTTGAGAATTCATGGTAACGAGATAGATGGTTTGGCAATGCTTGATGGGATAATGGGGATCGACCTGGAGGGGTTCAACGGCAAACTTGATGATCTTTCTTGGCTTAATAGCATACCCGCACAACTGTATGAGGACTAGTTATAATAATGTCAGCTGGCCCACAATGTCATCGGTGCCGAAAATGAATCTCAACATCTCATACTCGTACACATAATGGCAGAAAACCACCAGTGACGTGGGTCGCGACTGCAGTCATCCGAGTGTTGATTCGTGCCTTTCACTGAGATGGTATGGAAGGTTCAAGTTGTTGAAAGGAAATGGTTAAACACTCCAGGGGTGGACAGAACACTGTGCCAGCTAGCTGAGCCAGAGAGAAGCTACGTGTAGAGAGTAGGCCTATGAAGAGGTTTGGGTCCTTAATAAGGTGGCCCGAAGGAGATTAAACAGCAGAGTTCTAAGACAAGATCGTGGCATCATCGGTATAAAAGACATAAACTACGACTTATTACACGCCTTTTTTACGGAAATGACTCAGTGAGCGTATAACAGGACGGTGTTCTTCAATTGAAGGGAAAATGTCCCCGCATGGACTAAACTTGCAGGCTCACACTCTCTGTGTCACAGTATTGCTATAAACAGTAGGAAGTTGATTCAATGGGACGCGTCGCATAAACTCCTCGATCGTCAAAGCCTTTACTTCGGGGTACTTTGAGTTCTGAAGGTAAGGTCCCACGTAGGTCTGCTCGTTTATCATGTAGTACTGGTAGAACCTATTTGCGAGGTCAGGTTATGTACTCAAGCATAAGGATCAGGTTCAACTTGCATGGCCATGTAGTCGTTTGGTTGGCTCGAAGGTTGGTTTCGTACGCTCCACATCTTCTCATAGAGCTGCTCTGCGGACCCCTTTACCACGACATTGGCCTTGACACCATAAACCTTTTCATATGCTAGGGCAATGTCGTCCATGGACTTGGTATCCCCAACAACTAAAGACTGGTTAGTGCTAAACATCTAGAGGATATAAAAACACGAGATCGTGTACTCACAGCGCTGGATGCCGACTGCCTCCTTGTCAAGAACAACTTGTGCCGTAAACTCGGCCGCATTTCCATAAGAGGTGGTTTCGAACAGAACGCCTGGTTCGCCCCAGTGCGAGAATGTATGTGTGACAGAGTCGTAGATGCCGAAGTAAGGGCTGACAAGAGTCTCAAGAAAAGCACCAATGAGAACATGAACTCCTTTCACAAAGTCCTTAGTGCCCAAGTAGGCCTTGACATGCTTCATCGGATCCTTGGTGAAGAGCTGCCCGAACTCGAGCTTGGTATAGTCCAGACACCAGTCGCTTGCCATATAACGAGGGACCTTTTCGTTCTCACATGCGTCAATGAGGACTTTCTGGCCTTCGATCATCAGATCGTCGTCTCCCAGATAGCAGCAAACAACAATGTCGCAGTCCCTAACAAAGTTGGCGACTTGATCTCGGTCGTATGCACCACCTTCCACAATCTCGACTTGAGAAGAAGAAGAAGAGATGTTCGAGGCTAGCTTGGCTTTGTTTCGACAAAAACCACGGACAGAGACTTGTTGGCTGGTATCGAGAAGTTTGGAAGTTAGCAGCTGACCAAACTGGCCAGTGATGCCTGCAATTCCAACAAGGATGGTCATATTGGGTAAATAAAAGCGCTTAGGGTAGTTGCAGTTCCGAAAAGATGGTCGAAATTATTACTGAGAAGTGAGAACCTTGGCCCTGAGTGGTAGGTATTTTATCTTGTGCCACCGGGGGTGTTCCGGCTCTACACTAACATGCTCCGGGAATGCCGGGCTCCGTCTATAATAGGCAAGTTTCATTCTTCCCCGCATGAATAATCAATTTCACGACTAACGCCACGCGTTAGTAATGTGGCTCCTCGGGGGGAGTTAGGAAACTAAAACGGGCCATTGCCTCTTCAACAGGGGAATTATGTTTGTTGACCCGGCAATTTCCCTGTCCTTCATTACAAGCTACAGTGCCTGGATAATCTGACGTGATCTACTCAATTGGCATGGTTTCAACTGCTCTAATTGTAAACGGTGGTGTGATTGCGGCAGTATTTCTTTAACCATCGCCTCGTCTTCAACACGTTATTTGCTGACGTTCCTAATGGCCCCCGTGAAAACTGCACCAAGGTGAGTCAACGACCTTCTTCTTATTATCCAATACACACACCTCATCTTAGTTCTTCGAGTAAGAACAGCCGCTCACGTCCTCTCTACTTTCAAACAATGCAGTTGAGTATCAAAAGATCCTAAAATAGGTCATGTAAATTCTGATTGCTAGTGTAATTCATCTCGTCCGCAAGGCCCATTGAGAAAGGCTTCTGGCCTAGTCAATGACAGGAAGAACCAGATACGACTCATAGAAAGGGCCCGTGTAGATGTAATGCTTTCCCTGGTTAACAGTCCGCTCATGAAACTGCACCACATCAGGCGTAGAGTGCCGGAAACAGTCATTACCCTGGATCTTGACCCTCAACGTCTCGCCAGGGCGGAACAACGTAGACGTAGGTAGGATCTCAATATCCACTGGAACAACTTCGTCAGGGCGGAGAAGTAGGCGGCGCGTATGGGGGTGCCATGGCCTATCCGTGGTGCTTCTGTTGATGACGAGTTCTCGGTGGCTTACGCGAAGCCAGCCGAGCCCAAGAGGCCCATCGTCGACCATAGAGAAGGCCACAAATGGGGCCACCTTGCCGTCGGTGCCAATTGTCCAGTTGCACAAAAAGGTCCATATCGTCTCCTTGTTCAGTCGAGACCCACAGCCTCAGCCGCATACCTCCAGTAAGTTCTGTATCCTTGGTGAATTTGTGCGTAAAGTGTGTGCAGTTATCCTGTTCCGTGGACTCGTAAGACGCAACAGATGTCTTGTGGGGCGAATTCGGTCCGAACTGCATAGACTCCGAGTCAAGATAGTACTTGGTATAATTGGTGCGAGCCAGAGGCCATTCGTTCTCTCCTCGGAACGTTCCCTGCCAAGCCCGGTCCCGGACTTCCATTCTCACCCGAGGAAAGCTATCAATCTCGCTCTCTTCTCCTTTCAGATACTTCTTGAAGAAAGCTTCTTGACGAGAAACACTCTCCTCCTCGAAAAAGCAACGCCACTTCTTACGACCATGAATCTCAAGCCACTTGTCCTTGGAGCTGACCCCTGTCCAGCCGTTGAGGCATCCACGGGTGTGCATGCCGTGGTCACCCCAGTCAATGACGGCGTAGACAGGGGCCGTGATATTGGAAAGAGTCTCGAACTTGTCCTTGGAACGGTGGTAGTCGTCGTAAAGTGGATGTTCTTCATGATTCTTGATCCAATCCTCAACCAAGTTGGGGCCACAACGGCAGGACCACATAGTAAAGTGCATAAATTTGGTCTCGGGGATACCTCCATGGTGACTGTAGTCTCTATAGAGGTCCGTGAAGCCTTCCCACGGCATGAAACACGCAAGGTGTGGGGGTTTGGTGGCAGCGATGCCCCATTGAATGATGGCAAGGTACGAGACACCCACCATTCCGACCTTGCCATTGGACCAGGACTGTGTACCCAGCCATTCGATCAGATCATGGCCATCCTGGCTTTCTAGCTTGCTAAAGACCTCGAGGTTACCCTCGGATCCCCAATATCCACGGCTGTCGCCGTTGACGACGATGTAGCCCTTCTTGGTCCAGGTGATGGGGTCAACTCCCTCCCAGACTGCATACTTGGAGACCCAACCGTCCGGGACTCCAGCTCCAGGAAAGATGGCAAAGGTCTTGGGTCCATGCTTGCCGTAGAGACTCATAGTGAGGATGACGGGGAGCTTGCCCTTAGCGCCTTCAGGTCGGAAGATATCGGCATATATCTTGACGCCATCTCGCATGAGGACAGGGACATCCCAGGTGATTTCCATGCCATCCGCAATCTCGGTCTGATTGGTTCGAAGACCAGGATGCTTGCCGTCCCTAGGATCAAGGCCCTTTCTCCAATAGAAGGGCTGAACGCCCAACGAGTTGAGATTGTTGGTGTCTCGGATGGCCTACCTCTGACGACGGGTCAGAAGAATGGGGTTTCCTCTGCAATTTGTCAAGCAAAGATCCAACCTCCTTTACCAAAAAGACCATGGAAGAAAGAATACGGAATGCACTCAGAATCGCCGATATCCCCACCGACATCATTACGCTCAGCCACTGGAATGTGAACGCCATCAATGCCTCCAAGTACCGAGTTGGTCGTGTCTTTTTGGTAGGCGACGCCGCCCACAGGATCCCTCCATGGGGCGCTCTCGGGATGAACACTGGTATCCAAGACGTCCAGAATCTAGTGTGGAAGCTTGAGCTGGCACTCGGCGATGAGAGCAAGTATGACAGTCTGCTTGACAGCTACGACACAGAACGCCGACCCGTTGGTGAGCGAGTCGGTCTCACTAGTCTCAAGAACCTTCGTATGCACCGCGAAGTCATGGACACTGCGCTGGGAATCAGTGACTCCAAGTCATTGGCGGAGAACGAAGCCGCTCTAGAGGTTTTGTTCGACTTGGCGCATCCAGAGAATGCAAGCAAGCAGGAAGCAGTCAAGAACGCTGCCAAAGTCCTAGACACGGAATTCAAAGCATCCGGTTCGGAGGTTGGTTGGTTCTATCCTTCAGCTGACATCAACAACGAGGGTGGGAAACGTCACGGCGGGCAACTCTTGGAAGATGGAACATATGATCGGACAGTCTATCATCCGTCCACCATCCCGGGACACCACTTGCCACATTGTTGGTTGGAAAAGCAAGGAAAGAGAGTGGCGATCCGCGATCTCGTCCCGTTGAGTAAGATGCTGCTTCTTGTGCAGACACCCGGATGGGATGTGTTTGAGAATAGCCTCGTACATGTGGAGATGATAGGATCAGTCGGCTGGAAGGACGTCTGTGGTGACTGGCAGAGACAGTGTGGTATCGACAAGCACGGAGCTGTCCTGGTTCGACCTGATGGTATCATCGCATGGCGTGGCGCGAAAATGAGTGACTTGCTAGAAGTGTGGCCGGCGTTGCTGGATAGGGTGCTGTACGTAGGTCATTGATGCCTTTTTGTGCACGAGAATAACTCTCCTCTCTCATTTATTATCAAATAGAGTGTTAAGGGCATATAAAAAATGGTAGAACATGTATACGCTGCATCGTACGATGCTAAACTTGTAACCGTGAATCAACCAGCAATCCAAGATCTTTCCACAGACTACAAGTCCCAAGACTTAGATATCGTAGCTATATTCTAGGATTTCATGAGCAAGCCTTGCTCTTCTCCCCTTATCGACTTTTAGACGTTGAGGGGTTCAACAGCCAGGCTTGGCAAAACACCCATCAACCGGTAGGAATCCAGTTGTTCAGGAGACCACATGGTCTAGACCCTAGATCCTCGCGGCCCGAAACTCAAACGAGACCATCTGGCTTGTGATAACAGACAAGAAGTCTAGATTCATCCCATGATACATCCGTAGTTGTCGAGACTTTCACGCCTCTACATGGTTCCCCTCACTGTCGACTCTAAAAGTAGGAGCGCCACGAGCGGCTGAACTGACATGGCATTCCTGAGGAATTGCCATAATGTTTCTCAATGTGCACGAGGTTAGTAAACCAAGGACTCTCACTCGACGCCACAGAGTTTCGCACATTCCATCCAACATACGAGGCGGCAACATCCTTCTGGCTAACGAATTTCAGATGGAATGTCACTGATTGGTGTCTAGCTATGGCATCCTATTCGTAAGCCTTCAGCCCGTTGCCTGCAAGCCACCCAGGACTGACCAGAGGTAAGATTCTATAATAGGAGGAGCAACTCGTCTATTTAATCCGCATTCATGCCACTATCATCTCTAGACTTATCGTAACCCACATCATAATACACAGTTAGCTTTCTGTAACCCACACTTCTCGCCCCAAATGAGTCCCCCTCTTCCTGTCGCTCCCAGCGTCTCTATTGAGATCCCACAGAACTTTGCCTTTGGACCGACTGTCCTTGACCCCATCGAGCAACCCGTCGAAGACGGCACCAACGGTACCCATGGCGACAGCAAAGAGCATCCTTCTCACCTCGTCACTGGCGCTGCAGCCGTGCCAGTGACATCGTTGGATGTTTTGGCCAACTTTAAAGGAACCTTTCGAGGGTTTGGCTTCAACACCATCTTTCGGCCTGACAACAACATCACACCAACCGATTTCCATGTGAAACCGACTGATACCAACAATGACAATGTGCTGCAACTCAATCTCACAAGTGAGACCATGACGTTTGGAAATGAACTTGGCAATGTCCCGAACCGTGGTCTGGGCGAGCAGGCGGACATCATGCTCAACGGCGTGCCATACACGCAGACCATTCTCGACGCCATGCCTTCGGATGCCCTCTCACCTTGCAAGCCGCCCGTCATTCATTTCGAACCTGGCTTGTGGATGCGAGTTCCTGAGGTCGCCACCATGCCTAATCTAGCCGCCTCCTTCAACAGAATGGCATCCATCCCTCATGGCACTACCATCAACGCCCAGTGTTTCGGGCCAGCCGCGACTCACAAGGGGCCACCTGTGATCCCTTCTGTTGGAATTACACCCGTTTTCCTTCCTACTGGAAAAGAAACACCCTTTGCCAGTCAGACTGCTTCAGACAAAGCGTCTCGTCGCCTTCCCCAGGACCTTACCCCTTTCGAGAAAGATGGAACCATCACTCAGGAGATCCTCAACGACCCAAACACGGTTTTGAGAAACGCAAACAAGGGAAAGCATATTGTGGAACATACCACCTTTACTATCACCACAGCTTCTCAACCTCCTAACCTCGGCGGAGGTACCAGCAACATTGGCTTCAACATCGGCGCTGACGATGGAGCTGTGTTTCCCGCCACTCCCAAGGAGAGAAGTGGGAACGCTAATGCGACGAAGATGACTGCTCAGTACTGGATCTCCAAGGTGCGAGCAGAGATCCGTCTTCTTCCGTGCATGGCAAAGGGCGATGTGGTCTCTCCCGTTTCCCACGGTCCCAGGGATGCTGTTCCCCAGTTTGTCATAGACCGACACCATGTCGTTACGGCTCCCAAGACGATCACGGTCGAATACACGCAGATTCAGTACTCGCAATTTGTGGCTCTTGACTTTAATGGTCTTGGCTGGCCGCACGTTAGTGTCGCTACTCTCGCACCAACCAAGCACTTTAACGGCCCCAAGCTCAAGCATGTGGTTGTGGGGGAGAAGACTCACTAATTTGCCATGGACGGCCATAATAGAGGCAGTGTGCCACGGGCAAGTGGGCTCGGCAATACGAGAATGCAGGGGTTGGGTTGAAGCTAATAGTTAGTCCAATTCCTGGTTTCAACTGATAATTTCATTTGTGTTAACAATGTGTTTTCCACCTCCGTCGTTCTTCTCTTCTTCTCTGGTTTAAAGTGATTGTTCAGGTATCACGTCGCCTATGGCACTGATCAAGCAGTTGAAATCAGCTGCCTATCACCTGACTTCGTGATCTTTGACAAATGCATCCGTGCCATGTGCTATGATTATTAACCGCCTTGAGGGATAAAGACCTATGACTATTCCTGTAGAGGTTAGTGCTTACGCTTTTTCCTTTGATTCGTGGTATCTTAACATCTTCTTTCGCATCATTTTTCTTCTTTTGACAGGCATCCACGATGAGTAGCACATCATAGCCATCTTCATCATCAGCTCAAAGCGCAAGAATAATCATGGCTTCCAGCATCTACGCACCCCTGAGCGATGATCCAACAAGCATTCGAGTCGTTCAACTTGCACCATCAAAGACCTCGGATAGTATCTCTGTCACTGCTCAGCTCATTGAAACGAGCTGGGATAAATGCAGTTATGAAGCCCTCAGCTATTGCTGGGGAAGGCACTACAGGACCAAGAAGATCCTCCTGAATGGGCAGCGGGTCAAAGTGACAGCAGACTTGCATGACGCGTTGGAGCAGTTTTGTCTCGAGGATGGACCGAGGTCTCTTTGGGTAAGTTTGCTTCTGGCCGCGCTGACCGATAGCTAATGTTTGGGTGTCAAGATCGATGCAATATGCATCAACCAGCTTGACGCTGACGAGAAGAGTGTCCAAGTGCAAAAAATGCAGGATATTTACCGCAATGCCGAGCAAGTCCTCGTCTGGATCGGCAAAGAAAAGGATCACACTGGCTTGGCGATTGAACAGATCCAACGACTTCTAGCTTGTCACGATCCAGACGCCGAGAAAGAAATTTGGAGCGAACCAGGAGAATGGATTGCATGCCTCAACGAGATGATCAAAAGACCAGTAAGGAGAGTAAGACTCTTATGTCAGCCTATGCTAATGACTTTGGGCAGTACTGGTCTCGTGCGTGGACAGTCCAAGAAGTCGTCCTTGCTAGGAATGCGATCCTATGCTACGGCTCTTATACCATTCCCTTCTTCGACTTTGCACATCTCCTGGTCCGGCAAACAACCCGACACTACCTTAAAGTCAATTATGCCTTGGCAAGCTACCTCCAGCAAGTATTTGAGATGCGAAACCCGTCATATAAAGACCCCCCACTAGGTCTCTTCGGACTTGCATACAAACTTCGCCTTCGCAAGTGCACTGTTCCCTATGACAGGATCTACGCTTTTCTGGGGTTGATGAAATTTGAGACACTGGAGGAGTTACCAGTCGATTATAAAATGAATCGCGACAAGCTATGGATGGCCTTTGCCAAAGCAACCATGGCCAAGTACAAGACACTTCTCCCCATAGCTCTTGCTGAGAGCAGGTACACAGAAGCTCGTTGGTGCTACAATTGGGACACGGATTTCTACGAACCGAATTACGCCGTGCACGGCATAGTTCCTTTTTGGACAGGAGGCCTAGACAGTCCAGATTTTTATCCGTTGCAACGAGCCAGTCACTCAGCATCTGACGGGCTTGAAGCGCGGATACGGGTCGATCTCGAGGCACCATCCGTCATTTCAGCCCAAGGCTTTACCGTCAGCAAGGTTGCCAAGGTCGGTACATGTGTGAACTCATTGTTAATTGGTTTCGGCCGGCCGAATTACGTCGAGCTATTCCAGGAGTGGGAGTCACTCGTCGGAGGTCCGTGGGAAGATCCAGAGATGTCCAAGAGGTTTGCGCACACGATCACGGGAGGTGCCTGGGACACCGAACCAGCTGATTGGAGGGTTTGGAATACCAAAAATTACTCTGAAAAGGTGTATGCGTGGTCTTGGTGGACTCATGACACCGAGGAGGATGAAAATTTCACCGGCTACAACATGAGTCGTCACAGGGAACCTGAACCTTCGGAGCTTCACGCGCAATATTGCCGCATCCGGGACGATTCTTGTGAGGAACGCAGAATAATTCTCCTTGAGAACGGTGACTTTGGTCTCGCCCACGAGAAGACGCAAGTGGGTGATCTGGTTGTAGTTCTCCTTGGCAGCCAGGTTCCTTTCGTGTTGCATAAAAGAGATCACGGCGGAATGAGATGGTGGGCAGACATTGAAAACAAATGGGACCTTTACAAGTCGACGTGGGGGGTCGTTGGACAGGCTTACGTGCACAGTTTGATGAATTACCAGGGTGACCTAGAACAGGATATAGAGAGTGGAAAGGTCGTTTTGGAGGAGTATCTACTTGATTAGATTGCACATGCCAGGTTATAGGGATCTTGGACGCTAGCTGTGGGGATATCACGAGCTCAATAGTCATTATGAACACAAAAGAATTTGCAGGCCCTGCTCCAAAAGGATATTTTTGGGTCTGGAGGCTATATCAGAGTCACTTGCTTCCTTTGCGACAATTCCAAGAGTGGTTCCAGTTCCCAAGCATCTTCATCATCCTCAGAACTACCATCGAAGAGACCAATACGTCGGAACACAGTGTTGGTCTCGTCAACAGGAGTGAGAACGAGGAAACAAGCGGCAGTATGTTCGTCTGTGATGCCTTCTTCGGGGTCAAATGAACTTGAGGCACTTCTGCCAAAGATGAGGCAGAATACTGGAGAGCCAGGTGGGATGGCTGCGGGGCCGGGATTGTCGAGGGTGTAATCTGGACGAAATGCAGAGAACTTTTTGCCAACTCGAAGCCTATAGCGACGGCCTCCTTGACTGGTGATGAGATCTGGCCTCTCATTTCCTGTTGTTGAAGATGTCTCGACAGCGCCTGATGATCCCTGGCCGTACTCGATTGTGGCTTGGACCAAGGGTCCAGACAAGGTCACAACCGCCTCTGTTGCCTCGCCCATGAATGGCTCACCGTTATATGAAACACTCACTCCCCCAAATTCGACATTCTCAATGGACACCTCCCAGCAAGAAACATTACCAGACACAGACGCCCACGACCATGAAGGCAAGGAACTGTTATCAGGCTTCGGCTTCGGGTTCTCTACAATTGACCAGAAGAACGAGTTCTCCAGTTGCTGTTCCCACATGCCGCAAGCATACTGTCCCAGGTCATCGTTCCCTTCACTAAAAGCCTTGGCGATTCCCGCCAAGGCGGGTAGCTTGTCGGTGCCGAATGTGAGCTCTCTCTTCGAGTACTCCTTGACAATCTGATTCCACGATTTGGACTCGGCAGACTGCTTCTTTTGTGTCGTTCCGGGCATTTCTAGGATGCCAGAGTGGGTATACCAGCCACATTCACACTCCATAGAGTTGTTGCACTCCCATATGATCTCATGTCTTGTGAAGTGAAGGGTCCTTTTGGAGAGAAGTTGTTCCTGGTACGTCCAACCGCGAGAAAGCAGTGGCCATTCTCGTTCGGCATCCACAAACTCGTCGCCTTCGAACCAGCTATACTCCATATCTTGCCATGTGAAATGCGGAAGACTGCGGCGTAAGAAGATGGGTGTCTCCTCGTTGTCATCAAAATCGGCTTGGATATGATCTTTGCCTTCACGGTGGCTAAACAGGTCTTCCCCTGCCATGGTAGCCGCAACAGTAAGCTCGGCATCGGAATAAACAGATGCCATGGTTGCTGCTTCACGTCGCCAATCTTCCCGGTCGTCTTGGATGATGCACATGCAATCTATCCAGACATGCATGATACCAAGTCTTCGAAGCAGGTAGATAACATCTTGCATCATGGAAAGAAATTTTTCGAGTGGAAACCCACTAGAAAGCCTTTCAGAGTGATTGCTGTGTACCAATCGAACTTTGAGTGTCTCTTCTGTCCAGCGGTGGCTGAGTGCAGCGTAAGATGTTTCCTTGGGTGGATTCTCAATCAGCTTGATCATTTCTGTGCTTTCATCACCAACGAAGAGGAGTCTGGTTGGGCAGAATTCTGCCTCATTCGGGCGACAATTGGGGTGGTGTTGACGACATGAGGCTAGCCAAGCAGCTGCCTGGTCAAGGCACTTGTCGTCCCCAGTGCTGCCAACAACTTTGAACCCATGGCGAATACATGGATGAAGCAAATTGACGCTGGAGTCTCGTTCCAGCAGAGTGGCGTTGGTCTTGGGGAGTGCATTGAGTTCAAACTTCTCGCTGGCCTCGACAAGTTCCAGATAAGGCTCCCTCATCCCTGGCTGTCCCGGCCACCATCTTGCTGTTGAGAAGTCGGCTCCATGTGAGTCGAACGTTTCCATGAAGCCTTTACATCTCCGACATCCACGGCTTGCTGATTTACCAAGGTCACCGCGCGTAAATTCGTGATAGTCGGACTCTGCGAAGAGAAAGTCTGCAGAGATATCGACGTCGACTTTGAGCGATCCAGCACCAGGTTCTAGTGTGAACAGACAGACTCCGCATCTTTGCTTGCTAGAGAACAAGGATTTCAGTCTGTCAAACATTGTGCTCTGATTTGGTCGCTCGGTGGTTAGGTTGTTAGAGGTAAAAGACATCCCATTGCGTTGGGCAGCAGGTCAGCACGGAGACGGACTTTATTTTGGCCGCTTTACACCTCGTCAGTAAACGCGAGATACCCTATATAATTGACCGAAACAATTGGATGTCTACAGCTGAAGACAAGTTGATAATTCCCGACGTCGATCTTCTTGAGGCTTTTCCAGGCCTCAGAAAAAGACATGAAGTTTCTTTGAGTAAATATAGCTTCCTACGCGAACGGATTACGTCTACAAATCAATAAGATCGGTGTTGTTTTTTTAATCTGAAACCCAACATGTATGAAAACAAAGTCATAAACGACCGCATTTCCTCACCAATGCCGTTCCATGGGGTTCTCTAAGCAATTCACTAGCCAGGAAGTGATGGCAAAATCTTTCTGTCCCTTTTTCATTATTTACTGAGTCGGTGGCGAGCTAGGAAACCTCCGCCACATGGTCCACATACTCATTGGATTCGCCGATTCTCCAGGGATTCAAGCGTCTGTAGAGCCCTCTTCCATATCGGGGGGCATTGAGCGGACCTGACACAAGTAGGATTAGCATAGAACAGCAGCGGGGGATTATACATGCCGCTACCCGCTATCGCGGTGAATGCAGACCCGCATCGCCGCAGTCTTGTGTGGAACATACATGTGCCTTTGTTTAGATGGAGCTTTCTAGTCCAACCGGATCGGCAGCTGTGGTGATACTGGGTTGGCAATGCCTTCTTGTAACAGGCAACACCTAAAGTCCTCCCGGCCATTTAAGCCGATCCAAAGAGCCTTGGGTTCGTTGGTCTCAACCATCCCGAACTGATACAGGCGATTATATGGCTTGCCATCTTCTATCTATGTTCTTTGAGGCAGCCTTAAGCTATGTTTTGCCCATAGCATGTAATAACTCGTCTACACTATACCAAGCAGATGCGAACTTGCCCCGTCGAAGCAGGCTTATAGGCACATACGATGCATTGTATCAGACCTTAGAGCCCGTAATAATCCAGGCTGTATTGGACATCGTCCATGTCACCTTCTTTCTGGAGAACACGTCCGTCCTACCCGGCTTAGCATTACTGAATTCACGAATAGGTGGACGGACGGAAAGAGTCCTCGTATAATACCGCTGTTTATGTGGCATAGCCGTCATCACGATCATCGGCCAAAATCCACAAGATGCATGGTCAACGGGACAAGAGTTGGCATTAGTGCTGATAGATCAACCTGAAAATCATGGATCCCTGGAGCTCTTCGGGCCGTCAGCGATACACTGGTAGATCACGATGAGAGTTTGCCAAGAGCCATGAGGTTGAGTAGGTATAAGAGGAGCTGAGTTCTCGCAATTGAAGGTGAGGAATCAATTCGAATCACAAACATTACTCCTTGCCTACCTCTTCAATTCACTATCATCCCCTTTCAGACTTTACAAGTTGTCTCCTCAACTTTGTTACCAGTCAGGTAGGGTTCTGTCAATCTTTATGTTTCCCTTCAGAATTAACAGAATCTCTAAAGACAAAATGGAGTTCTCCGTCGTCTCTGTTCTCGTCTGCCTGGGCATGCTCCAGTCAGCCACTGCCAAAGGAATCAACTGCGACGGAAGCGCCCTTTGCGGCGACCAAAAGGGCTTCCTCGACAAAGTCTCCGACTTCATCACCGACAACATCAACGGCGTTGACCCTAACTATCACTTTTCCAACGGTGAGCGCATTGCCTGCGCGGGCCACATTTGCGCTTTCTTACAAAAGACTTCGAACGGTGCTTCGGGCCAAGAGGTCAGGGACGCTATCCTGAGGTTGAAGAACCATGGGTGCAAGGGCTGTGGCTCGGCTCCATTCATTGACAATGACGTCGACAAGGGAGAGCTTACTGTTAACTATGTTACGAGCACTTGTGGTGATGGTGTTTGCAACGGTGCCCTTGACCCCAAGAAGTGAGCATCGGGGGATAGGGATATGCCGGGTAATGTGGATATGTATACATAGGTAGATTGAAGTGAGGTTTTCACCCAGCCAGTCTCTTTGACTGTGCACGGTTTCCTCGAAATAGTTTGTTATGTTCCTAACGCCTTTGTGCCGACTCCCTGACGCCTAAACCCAAAGTCCATGTGAAACTTCTTACTCTGTGCTCATCGGCATCCCATACCGCCAAAAAGGAATCAGTCTCTCCGTAAATGGACGCTCAAAAATACGTGGAAGAATAATCCGCTCACCAGCCACACGCTCCAACTTATCGTCGTCATCCTGCCAGTCGAAGTCACTCCCCGTCTCCCTTCCAGCGAAGAAGTCCTGCCACTTTTGTGACCTCCTCCGTTCTCGTTCACCCTCCGGGTAGGGAAATTTGAGTTTCACCAGACGGTCTTGTTCAGCAAGATCATCCAGGCTTGGAAAGTGACACAGGCTGTCCGTCCCTGGGTAGAACCTTGCGTCTTCGAAAAAGGGCCATGCTCGTTGTCGGAATATTCGAAGCTGAAAATACGGGTTCAGCCCCATCACTTGTGGATATGACACGACATCTTCCCTCATAAGAGCGGCCGAAATCTTCTGAAATAATCGTCCTCGAAATCCAACGTCTGCATAAGAAGTGGACGTGGGGCCTTGGTCCTGTGCAAGCGAGTGGTCCTGAGAGAGCCCCTCGAATTCGTCTGTCCTCGCCCGTTCAGCAGCCATAGTGAGGAACCATTTTCGGACGTTTCTACGGCTTCCCTGCTTGCTTTCTGAGTACACCAGGGCGTGAGTGAGAATATCAAAGCCTCGCAGGTGCAGAAATGATGCCGTGTGGTAGCCGCTGCGCGGCAGATCCAAGTTGCAGAAGTATTCGTTCGGATTGGTCCAAAAGTTGTCAGGATAGAGAAATTCTTTCTCGCTTGAAGACTCGGAGTTCGATGACGTCTGATCGCTCGGGAGCCATGAAGGAGTGAAGTTTGCAAAGATGGCCACATAGACGCTTCGACTGTACTCGCGGACGCAATGTAGCATCTCATAGTCCCAGATATGAAGGTTTGAGTGCGATTGCTTGACTTGGTCACCGTATTCACTAGGCTCGACGATTTTCCAGAGCCGCGGGGTGTATAGTTTGCAGAGTATTTCGTATCGTACAAACGCACGTAAGAAGCGGTTTCTCTCTGAGCAAGTCAGGTCATAGAGCTCAACATGTCGTGCGTCGATGGCTTGACCACGGAAATACAGTTCGCCGTCCATCGATTTCATCCTTGGAAGACAGAGGTAGGCTCGAGGTGGGAAACGAGCCGTTGCCTTGGTCATGTAGTCCTCAATGAATACAGAAAGGCGAAAGAAGAGTCGGTACAGCATATCGAGAGTCTCGCCATCATTTTCCTCGAAGGGGTCCAAGAATCCTTTGGTTAACCATAGACCGACATGGCGAAGAATCGACTCGGTGGGTGAAGAGTCGATAGGTGGCATGTGAATGATGGCTAATGCGTCGTGTAGGAGGTCGCCATAAATATCACCGCCAACAAGATTGATCAATACTGCTCGCACTATTGTTTTCCTTGACGAAATCCATTGTGCGAGCATTGCGGGTGATGCTTGGATGATTCGTAATATCGCTGACTTGGACGACATTTGACCCACGATCCTGATACGGATCTCGAGTGGAAGCTGGGCAAAGAAGTCCATCCCGTTGGTGTCCATCTGATGAACATGGAGGGAGAACTCGTCAGACGGAGGAAGGTCTATAATACTCCAACATAAATGATGTCTTTCGGTACGTATTGACGATAGGAAATAGTACTTTAGTGCGTGATGTTGCCACGATGTGGTGGTCTGAGTCACAATTTAAGCGATGCTGCTGTCAGATTGAAGCCGACCAATAATGAAGCCTTGAGGACGCAGGGCGAGATTTAGGCCAGGCTGACAGCGACAGTTAGCGAGAAACAGTTTCCCTTTTCTGGTTTCCTCTTTTCATTGCAGTCAATTGTTGACTCAACATGTTTCTTCTTGTATGCATCTGGTGACTCACGATAAAAACGAAGGCATAATGACCCCAGAATGCAAAGGGTGAGAAGCTGTACAGCCACGGGGCTTAGAGGAGAATGCGATCCGAGTGTGTGCGCATAAGTAAGTCTATCCCGTCCCAAGGGCAGAAAGAAAAATGGGGAGCAGGCCATAGAACGATAGTAAGCGCCGTTAATATTTGCTCTTCGTAGAATAGTTTTGTTATTCTATCTATGTCTACCTATCAAGGCTATATCCTTGGAACATTGAGATAGCCGGCCTTTTTTTTTCTCGGCCATTGTGCTACAGTGTCTCACTGACTGCCCTTGACATGCTGGCATGCGTTGACAGTGAGTCATGAATGAGACGGCTGTGATGCATTGTAAATACACCTCCGGACCATTGGTGTTCCAGGCAAGCGGATAGTTCTATTGTTTTGGTGAGGTAGCCCTTAAGTGGACCACTCTTGTGTGGAGAGCGCCTTCCTAGCCTGAGCTGTTATGAGCTGATGGTAGCTTTTCAGTAGTGAGATTCAACGCGTACCGAGAGTGGAAAGATGTTTACTTATTGATTGGTTGGCTGGCTAACCAGTGAGATCAACAAGTAAGCAGGCAACACTGGGTGCCTGGTTGGCTGCCTTGGTGCCTTGATTCTACCTGGCAGGCATCCAACTCGAGATATGAGTTTAAAGAAAGTCATTTCCTCTTATTGAGCTTCTCAAGACTACTTTGAAAACTCGAGCAAGCGTGAATTAGCAATTCGTTCCAATGGCCGACTCAACCAATCTGGACCCCGCAGCAGTCGCTGACTTTCACGACACCCTCAAAAAGTCAAAGCGCATTATCGCTGTCATTGGAGCTGGTCTGTCTGCATCTTCAGGACTAGCCGTCTTTCGAGGAACCAGCGGGTTATGGAAGAGCCAAGACGTGACGCAGGTCGCCTCGCCGGCTGGCTTCCGACATGATCCTGGCCTTGTGTGGCAATTCTATTCTTATCGTCGACTAGAAGCTCTTCGTGCAAAGCCAAACCCAGCTCATTACGCCCTAGCTGAGCTCGCTCGTCAAGTACCAGGCTTTGTTGCCCTGACGCAGAATGTCGACAACCTCAGTCCCCGTGCTGGGCATCCCCCTGGTCAGATGAAGGAACTCCATGGCAACCTCTTCACCTTGTCATGCATCGACAAGATTGGATGCGGGTACGTAGAGCGTGGCAATTTTGAAGAATGTCTTACTCCCGCTCTCGACCTCTCCAAGGACGAGAAAGAGACAATGGGGAGCATCGACCCCGATAATAAACCAAGAGCAAGCCCACTGCTGTTGGCGGGCATCGCTCGAAAGCATGCTCAAATTCTCGGAGACAAGTATGAGGGCAATACCCCAACTACGCGAGATCTGGCCGCTCTCAAGCACCCAGAAGACGCTGCAACTGATCCAGTCGCCCAAGTCCGTTTGTCATCCGGTCTGGCAAAGGAGGATCTACCACAGTGTCCGAAGTGCAAAGCCAATATCCTCCGGCCTGACGTAGTCTGGTTTGGCGAGCCACTACCTCTCCAGGTTGTGAATGAGACAGAGGTCCTGTTCGAAGACCCCGAGCCTATCGATCTCTGTCTCAATATCGGAACCTCTAATAGGGTCTGGCCAGCAGCAGGGTACGCCGCCATGGCCCGGAACAAGGGTGCAAGAGTGGCCTATATCAACACCCGCGCTGAAGATGCCAAGAGTGTCGTCCCAGACAGAGATTGGATCTTTGTGGGAGATGCGGCGGTTGTTTTGCCTGAGCTTCTGAAGCCTATCATCGGAGAAGCACAGGAGTGGGATGGCAAGACGGCTTGAGGGGGGTTGCTGTGTGGTGAGCGACGGGCAGGGGCAGGGCGATGGATATCAGTGCATAGGTCTAAAACCGCGACTGCTATATCCTCTGTAATCAATAGTTTCAATATCGCGATCTACATGACCTCATTGAACACAATTAACAGCTTCAAAGCAATCCTTGAGAAATCCATAATGGGACCAGGTCTCGATACTCCACCGCAATGCTCACAATCATTGAGAATTTTGACTGTATTGTTTATATGGTCACTTTAATGCAAAGTTAAAACTTCTTCTTCACAGAATAGCGTTTCCGGGGCGCCCTGATTCAATTCATAATTTAGTAATCCTCCACGACCCTAATCAAGAATCTCAGCGTCTCTCATTTTTAGCCCGATTCGCTGTCTGTGTTTTCTTTCTATAAAGCCTAGTAAGGTAGCATAACGTTTCCGTTCACAAGGCAAGGGCTCTCGGTTGAATTAAAGGTTATTACAGCCACCAAGCGCTCTGAAAACGCAACACATGTGGCATTAAACCTTAGGGTAAAATTTTTATAAAGCGTGTTTAATCTATTTTTGTTTATAAATATCGCGCCCACTTCTGGTCATCGATTCTATCAATATCACATCTTTTCATCCGCACAACAACAACAACAACAACAACAACCTCAATCTCACACCATGAAGCCGGTTGACCCAACCAAGCTCGACAAGCTGCTCCAAAACAAGCCAATCCTCATGTTGGATGCCATTGAACTCTCAGCCAAGTTTATCGAAACCACCGTTCGACGATCTCCGGACTTTATCACGACCAAGAAAGGAAAAAAGACATTGCCCCTGGAGTTATGGCTCGAGATCATCGAGTGGACAAGAGAGTGGAGCTGGAATATCCTTGTGCAGCCTCAGCACTTGGAAGAGGGGTCGACCAATACTATTGTCTGCACTGCAATTCCCTCATGGAACCCATGTGCCTGTCTCAAAGACGCTAGCGCAGTTAAGGCCTATGAGTACTACCTTGATCGGCCAGGTGATGGTCCAGACGAGAACCGACCTTTTCGTTTACCACAAGACCTCACCGAAGACGAAGACTGGACGTGGAAAGTCCCAGTCACAGCTCTCAGTCAAGAGGAGATGATACTCTGTGGCGAGCTCATTGTGCCCGACGTCATTGCATTGGTGGAAGATGGCAAGTGTTACACTTGTGGTCAAGGTCGAAGCATTTGCCCCGGCTGTGGATTTGGTTATCAGATTGCAGAGAGTTTTGGCTTTTATCAAGTCTCCGGTGACTGCTCTTATAGTTTACTATGCCCGCTATGTATCGGCCTCGAATACACGGCCGAAGATCTGTGTCTAACAGACGAACGCAACAAGGGCGAGGAGGGATGCCTCACCGACGAAGAGTACGACGATTGGGTTCAAAGTCGATTCCGAGAGCTAGGGTATTAGCTCAGTCGGCATTTAGGCGTTTCTTTGTCAAACCAGGGACTCGTCGAACGCAATTGCCAGTGGCATCTTTAGTTGGGCACCTAGGTAATTTATTCGACTCGTGTCTAAATCAAAACCTTGAGTCTTGCTGTCATAGCTCAACGTTATCTCAGCGCTAATCTTTCTCTCGTCCACACCCAAGGAATGTTCTAGGTAATATCCAGGCTCTCAAAGCATTTCCAGTTATGTCTCCTTGGTATTGGATTGGAAATGTGCCTTATCTGGCTTCAATAAGACAGCGTCCTCCATTTGGTGCCAGCAAGAAAAACACCTTCGGGATCATATCTTGATCAGACATGCCCTCGCTTCCAGACACTGTCGCAAACGGAAAGGCACGGAAGAATCGTGCAGTGCCCAGCCGGAGTTCCATTCTAGCGAGGTGCTTGCCGATGCAAACTAGTTGCATAGTTAGTGACACTTGAACAAATAAGGATAGGAGAAGCAAGAGCAGCGATGCTTACCTCGAGCTCCCCCACCGAATGGCATAACCCCATCCCTCATCTCTTTGGTCGCCTCCAACCATCTTGAGGGGTCAAATCGCTCAGGGTTCGGGAATAGCGTCAGATCTCGATGCAGTGTCCATGCTTGTGTCGACACAATCGTGTCTTGCGGAAGGTAATATCCAGCCAAGGTAGAACCGCCATGTGGCACTACCCTAGGAAGGGCAGATGGCGCTGCTGCGTAGAGTCTCAAGGTTTCATCAATGACGGCATTGAGATACGGAAGGGGGCGAAGATCGTTGTCACCAAAGTCGGTCGGGAGTCTGTTAAGCTCTGAGACGAGGGTTTGCTTGACTTTCATGTCTTGGCAGACAGACCAGATCAGATAAGTCAAGGTGGTTGCAGTTGTGTCGGACCCAGCCACGATGTAGGCTTGTGCTTCAGCTCGGATCTCTTCATCAGAGAGACCATCTTCGCCTGCTTCAAACAGTTTCTTGAATAGCATCGGCTTGGCTGCAGCCGGGTTACTCGCGAAGTCCCTCTTGTACCTGAGGACAGCCTCCTGCGCGTAATTCCTCAACCTTGCAGCGGCCGCAGCTGTCTTTTGAAGAACTGGAAGGGGAATCTTTCTGGCGACGGCAATGAGGGTTGGAAAAGTCGTGAGGATAGGACCTCTGGCTGCGAGTCCTTCTAGGTCTTCGATATACTGGTTTTTCTAACATTGGTCGTCAGTGATTTATTGTCATCCACTATAATCCTTGAACCGACATACCTTGCCAGCTTCCAACATGCCAAATGACTCGCCAAAGCTCAACTCGGAAATAATGTCAGTTGCCATGAACAACCACATCTTTGCGACATCTGTGACTTGTCTGGCCGCCATTTCCTCTGCCATCTTGCTGATTACCAATTTCACTTTCAGATCAACAGCTGGTTCAACTGTTTTGACCGACGACTCGGACAGAGGGGAAGATAGAATACGACGGTGCCGACGATGGAATTCTGTGTCTGTCGAGTTAAAGACATTGGTTGTGCCGGGCACGAGTATTTCGTAGAATCGAGACTTTTTGTAACCGCCTTTGATACTGTGTATCTCCTTGACGGCGCTGATATCGGAGATGTCAACTTCGTTGGGTCCAACACGGACAATGGGGCCTAGCGAACATGAGTCAGTGTGCGATCGAGACATCGAGGTATGGAAATCCAACCATAGTGCTGATGTAGATGGTGAACATATTGTGCTCGTGTGCCACGTAGCCAATGGTACTTGAGAATGATATCAGTGTATCTTGAAAGCTCAGGTCCTTTATAAGATCAGCAAGATATCTCGGAGTAAAGTTGGCTTACTTGCCTGGTAGCCGCGCAAGTGGTTGGAAATATCTTCCGTAAAGAAACTACCAACATGTTAGCAGATATCTAGATTGGCTTTGGATGATATACAATGGACACCAGGTAGATAAGCCCGATGAGGGCAAAAAGAATGGCGAGGTGACTGCGGCAAAGCAGACCCTCCAGTGTGTGAATCATGACTCAACAGTTGGCTGTATATCCCAGACAGGTCAATTTCTTACACGTTGAATATCAAAGCGATGTCTACGCGTTTTCTATGTATTTATACCATCATCTAATATGCGAATGTCTCCACGTATAATGTGACCAACCGCCATGTCGGCTTTTCCAATCGCCGACCTCCGCTCTTAGATCGACGATCATAGCCAAGAAACCCCTTGATCTGTTTGAGGGGCCTGCATCTACCCGCCCAATGCATGCGCAGTGCTCCATATAGGGCAGATGTGTGACCATTGTGGGGAAGGCTTGGGAGGCTGGTTGGCGGATAATAGGAAAAGTCCGAGACACGCGAAGGCGAAGGCCGAAAGTCCGTGACCACAAGGCAGTAGGTAGTAGGCTCATAGGACTTCGAGATATGCTACGCTCGATTTTGCGGAAGCTGTTTGAGAGGAGTCATTTCATTTGAACCAGCTTGCCTTCATTACCCTTATTACCTAATTCTACATATTGAAACCGCAGTTTTACCCAACATATCGCACTCTTAAGATAGACACTTATAAGCGAATGCTCATAATGCTCGATTTTCATGGAGGCCCATGCGACTCAGGCATCATAATGAAGATCAGAGTACTGCTGTGCATACTCCGGAGTTTCTCAATTCGCGACAAAAGTCAACTCGCAACGACGGTGCGCGTGTAAAATCGACACATACTATCTTCTGGCGTAATTATCCCATCAAGGGCCGACTTCAACTATGTCAAAAACATAATACTAACATATCATAATACTGTATCCCAAAGATAACATCGTGACCATTTTCTTTAGTCTTTCTACTACGCACAGTAGAAGACTTATACCTGGCTCTCTATAGACTATTACTCACAGCTTGAAAATTAATAACGGAATCAAGGACCATTGCTCTCACATTCAACTGTTTCTGTCATCAGCCACAGTGATTTCAGCCTCTCTTCAGCCACATCTCAACACAGCACGCCTGGTCTTCTCATCGATAATCACGTGCCCCTCGCACTCACCTACAACTTCCATCTCTGCGTGAACCTGACTACATCCAAGCAGCGCAGGCTCCAAAAGCATCATCCGTTCGTTACTCGATTCAAATAATTGTCATCAGCAATTCGGAATTCGATACCCTTTCAACTGCCCCCAAGTCAAGGTCCGACAGAATCGTAAACAAAGGCCGACCATCTTCCAAACATGCCGCCTCCGAGACCACCTTCTCAGCGCACCAATACAAGGATGGGATTTTCTCCCGGTACTTCCTCCATTCATGTCGGGTCTTCTTACTTGCCAACATCGATTCAACTGGCAAGCTGTTCGAAGCCCTTACCAAGCATCCAGACTAACCGTCTTCGTCGTCGCAGAGCCCCGACCGAACATCCGCCCCTGCGTATCCTACCCCCACCCCGTCTTCAGACGAGAGAAAGACACAACTCAATGTCAAGAGACAAGAAAAGTCCTACAACAGTCGGGAAGACAACATTGCCTGGCTCGATAACGTTTGGGGAGGAGCAGATTGGCTGCCACCAGATGTCCGGAAGGCTTTGATCGACTTCGGTTTCCCTCAGCCCGCCGTCGATGTTGTCAAACACATGCGAAGCATTACTGAGTTGATGCAAACCCGAGGGATGGCTCTTGATTCCCTCTGGGCCGAAGGAGGACCATTGCGAGAAGGGGTCAATGCTGATGTTGCTAGAAAGCAGCCCAAACGCCGACAAGAAGGACCAGCTCCTCCCCATTTGAGTGCTGCGATCGCCAAACATGTGCTAGAATCGCTTCAGCAAGACGTTTCTTCTCTCACAGCAACTCGTTACATGCCAGATCCCCAAGAGCCAGAAGAAGGGGAGGCCACAACAGACTCATTTGCTGATACCGAAGAACATGTATCTGAACCAGATGATAACGTTGTCGTGCTTGTTCAGACGACGAGGGCATCTGAGATTCAAGACCTTACCAGCCCATCAGCCAAGAAACGGCCACCCACGCCCGCGAACGACCCTGTCTTCACGAGCGCCCTGAAGAGATCCCGTACCTTGTCATCGTATACGGCCGACCGATTGCTCGACTGTCTTGCTACAGGCAATCAGATGGGCGATGATGCCCTCCAAGTCCTATGCGAGGTGGTCATGGCCCACCACAGACAGAAGCACCACCCCGTGAGACTATTTCATCCTTTCTGGTTCCAGAGCCAGGAGGGCTTCCAACCACGAAGCTTTCCAAGACTTGAAGATTGTTGTACAGCCGTGTTTCCTATACACTGTCCGAAACCTTGGGAACCTCTGGAGCACTGGGCATTTGGTGTGATGATTCCAGATGGGGAGAACATGGAACTACGCATTCACGATTCAGCACCAACACCCGAGAGATACGAACGAATCAAGAAACGATTCGAAGCCTGGATGGATGTCTCTAGCTACTCGGGAGACGTCGAATTCATCAAGGCGGTATGTGTCTGGTCACCAGCTTGCATGGCTGGCTATAGCTAACTTTGACCAGAACTGTCCTCGTCAAAACGATACTTGGAGTTGCGGTCTGCACGCCGTCGCCTGCTTTCGCCGTGTTCTCCAGGGCATTCCATGTACTGAGATACCCGCACTCGATATTCCCATTGAGCAAGCACATCATCTATCACTACTCCGTACCATCGACACACGCCTGCTCCCTACCGATGTTGGCAATACTATCGAGACTTTCCGAAGTGTCCAACGAGAAGCCGATTTGCGACGTCTTAGCGCCGAGGAAGTTCTCAGACTACGTGATGAGTCAAACAGTCGTCTACAGAAGGCCGAGATGGAAAGGACAATCGGGGACCACGCCTTGGACAAGTCTCTTGAAGCATTTTTAGCCCATGTGAGACAACAAAAATCCGAGAACGAAAGAAAGGTGCAGGAAGAAAAGGCCAAATTCGACACTCTGAACCGCATCTTCAAGGTGAGAGACGACTATGAACGAAAGGTCAAGGCAGAGGCGGAGAAGAATCGGATTCAGGAAGAAGTACACAAAGCGGAAGAGATGCTCAGGGTGGCGAAGATCAAACTGGACGACGCATCGGTCAAACATGACGCCAGTGTCACCAAATTCAAAGAATCGTTTGCGAGTGCGGAAGCGGAGGATTGGGAGGTCAACTTGGAGGGCGTTTCAAAGATGTGGGAGCACTCGAAGGATCGTTAGGCTGGAAGATGAGTGTTCTTTGGGCGTATAGTATTGTATCAAACACCTTTTTTTGGTGATGTTGTGTGAGGAAAGGCGTTTGAGGCCCATGATTCGGAGCCACACAGAGCATGGAGATAGCTTCCCAGTAGCTATTAAGGGGGTTGATGTTATACATAGGTAGCTGATGAGAACAGAATCCCCACACAATGATATGTATTTTCCTAGGCACTCAATGGAACTAGCCAAAGGAAGGTATTTTATGAGTCTGCATGGTAGGTATCGATCAATAAGTGGCAGCGAGTCAAGACCATTCTCTCTGCCTATCACCAAGTAGAACTCGTGACATACCTGAAGCTAGGCCATGCCCACCCCCTTGACATCCCAGATTGAGTCACGTTGATAAAAGCAAAAAAGCGCTTTGTAGAGTGTAAAATTACATTTGTTGTTAACTATATTAAAGTTCGATCATAGAATTACCCATTGCTAGGTCTATCCTGACCACTCCCCCCTTTAGCCGCACGCTTCTTCCTCTCTGGTTCAAGCAACTCGTCAGCCTTCTTCTGACAAGGAGGACAGAAAACATCATAGATAGACACAGTTGTTCCACTGATCTTCCCACAGGCACCCATGGCTGGAGGCTTCTTCTTGCCTGCCTCGACGCACATGATATCTCTCGGCTCCTGCTTAAAGAATTGGCGGCATTCTGCGCAGGTCCACCTGGTGAAAGATCGCACGCACATTGTTGTTGAGTATTGTAATAGTTGATAAGGTCTTGCAGAGACGTTTGATGTTGTTGGTATCGCTCATAGGACTGGTATGTTTATGTAGAATCGAAACAGCTCAGAAGACTGATCTCAGCAACCTATTTATACTTAAAACTCTAACTTATTCAGAGATCCCTTTAAGAAAAGGGTCTCTTTAGGTCGGCGTGGCCTAGTCTCTTATCCGAGACTCTCCTGATCAGATAGAGACGGGTTGTGATGAGCATTGCTCTCCTATTGAGCCTTTCCGTGGCCAAAATCCAGTAAATATTTTTAACAATGGCACCCGGTCCATCGATAGAGTCTTCTGATGCTGTCAGTTTCTATTATCTCTCTTTGATTATCTTCCGTCTACATTAGCAGGTGGTGGCAGCTGCCAAAACTCTGGGAGCATCACCTTCTCACCTACAATGGAGAGTGATTCACGATAATTCGCAGAGGCTTAAACCGCTCATCCATCTACCTCGAATTCCTAAGATCTTAAGGGTCACGTTTTGCAGGTAGAGACAAGGCAATATTTTATGCTCGAAATAATTACGTGTCAGAACGTAGAGGTAGTGAAGAAGAGTGTATGAAAAGATGAAGGGTCACCATCTGAGATGGATTAGTAACTAGGCATATTTATGCAACAAGAGTTTGATTCAGAGCCGAATCTAGCCAGTGGTTTCAAATGATGAAAATGGTACTGGCTAAAGAAAAACAGTGCCCAAGTGATAAAGTACTCCATCAGCGAATCTGCAGCCTCTCCCCTATGGTCTGCAAGGCTTAGACACTTTGTAAGGAACACCATACAAACATCTCTTATACTTTTCAACACACCAGCCGTGAAACAACAACGTATCTCCCGCCTCGTTGCTCGTGGCACCACCAGGGCCCTTGAGGCCAAACATGGAAGCACTGATCAGAGATCCCTCGGCGCGGGTATAGGGGCCCGTCACCTTGGTTGCATAGGCGTACTTGACGTCGTAGGTGTTGATGTTCTCGAAGTGACCTGTGCTATAGAACAGGACGTACATGCCATTCTTTAGCAGCACGATGTTTGGGGCCTCTGTTGACATGCCATCCTCGGATTCGATACGGTCGAGGAGCAGCACGGCGTCTCCGATCATGGTTCTGCCATCACTCTCCACCTCCTGGAGGAACAGAGGGTTGCCGCCGGTTGGGCCGCTCGTGTCACCCTCTTGCTTGTAAACGACGTATCGCTTGCCGTCCGTATCCTTGAAGCCGGCAGCGTCAATGACCTTGTTCCAGCCCTCGGGAGGACAGAACCAAGGCTCATCATCATGCTTGTAGGGGCCGGTGATGCTGTTGGAACGAAGGATACCGATGCAGTGGGGGTTTCCAGGCAAAGAGCCATGCTGGCCGGCAAAGTAAATGATGTACGAGCCGTCATCCAGGCGTCGCAGATCAGGAGCCCAAATGTTCTCGTTGTTGGTCCACCCTTTGCCAGGCCAGAGATCCCCCGCTACCTTCCAGTCGCCAAGTATCTCGTCGGCGGTGGCATATGGCATCTTCTTGTCTTCGCCTTGTGTCGCGACAGAGACCCATGTACCGTCTTCGACCTGGAGGACGCCAGGATCAGGAAAGTCGACGACGAAGAATGGGTCGAGGGGTCCTTCGTGCTCAATGGTGAGCTTGACTGATCGTGTGTTTGGGGCGGCTGAGACCAAGCCCAGGGTGAGTCCTAGGAAGTAAAGAGACTTGAACGCCATGTCGAGAGTGGAAATGCAATAACAAAGAAGGAATGTAGAGGAACGAGTGTAGAGAAGCGGCTTGAAGAAGCTAGAGATTAAAAATAGTGAGCATCCCACCTCGCAAGTCTTTATACAGACACTCAGCCCTAGCACTCGGGCCAGGATCCATTCAGCTCGAATCCTTCAGCGAGTCTTTCAAGTCCATTTAGGATTCATTTCCCGCTTAAACCCGTGTCTAAATTACCGGTAAAGACCTTGATCGAAATTCTGTCATTTCCTGATTGGGATTCATCCCGCGCTCTCTGAGAAGCAGAGTGGCATGATTGGACACGCAATGATCAGCCCTTGTCCCTGGATCGACGCCGTCTTGTTTCAAACGTGGGCTAAAAGAGGACTTTGGCTATGCAGGGTCGTTTATTTTGCCCCATCAGAGAATGGGATAAACTCGCCTTTCCGTGGCATGGTGTTAGTGGAACATGGTCGAGGGTTTTGGAGTACCTCGTTTGATACATGAGCTTCATATTATAGATCCTAGTCTAAGACACGAGGACTCGAAAGTAAGCACCTCTATCCCATCATTCCGCCCCTGGCAGTTCAATTCGCACGTTTGAACAAATGTACACCCTTATGGGCTGTCAGCTGCAGCTCAGCGGGTGATTTAGCCTTTTCCAACCACAGCTCATTTTACCGCGAAGAGCCACTCCAGAGCTTACCTATAAAAGAAGCAAAAGTGAAGTAACTTGCATCTGCCAGGGATCAAGGTAAGATTGGCGTCTGACAATCCAGCAGTGGCGTCCAGGGTATGAACCCATACTCAACTAGAAAAAGGAGTTCTCTACGTGAAGTAGATTGCTTACTGTCAGCTTTCTTTCATTGAAGAAGAGGAATCAATGCGACTGTCTGTAGCCTTGAATGTTTCAATTCACTAAATCTAACTCTTAAAAGGAACAAGATGAAGAAATAATTACATGTTTGCGGCATTGGGTTTTGAGTTCCGTATGTGTTGATAGTTATTTTATGTTGTGGCGAATGCCTTCTTCCAGAGTCAAGAGAATACTTGCCATCATCGTCAAAGGGTCATCTTATTCTATAAAGCCAGAAGTATATGCACGGGCAGCTATTTGGTAAGATTGAGGTATGAAAATACTATATTCTTATGACTCTAATCATTCTAGTCACTTCTAATGCTAACATCTAATCAACGGTACTGATTATGCGATATAGAACGAAAACAAATGGGCTACACTTCAAATCCTACAGCTTGGACTTCACAGTCCCATCCTTCCTGAACAGAACCGGCGAATTAGGGTAAGGATCGAAAACCACATCATTCAGAGGGTTCACCTCTGATGCTCTGTGGAACATGTCCTCGTACACCTTGCCGTCGTATCGACCCAGCGAGCTGTCGAGCTGCCAGTCGGGGAACTTCCACGAGTCGACCAATCTCACAGCGTGGGGTCGAACCTCTTCCAGGAGAGCCAGTGTTCGCTTTGTGCGGGAGAGCTGGATCTGACGGACTGTGGTGGCTGCACTGGTGAAGAACTCGGAAGCGTGACTCTGAAGATGGTGGAGAGCAAAGAGCTGGAACAGCTTGTGGAGGACTTCTTGGGTGTTGGCGTCAAGAGAAGACTTGGTCTCCTCGTCTTGGAGAGCCTCGTGGAAGTACTTGACAACCTGGTACTGGGCGTAAGCAGTAGATAGACGCCAGAAGTCAATCAGGAGACTGTTCCAAGACTGCTTCTCCTCGTCTCGGTGCTTGAGAGCCTCAAAGGCCAAGAAGGCAACTCGCCAAGCAAAGGCATTGACGAGATCCTGGTCGCTGTCGAGGACGTCAAAGGCAGCACCGACATCCTGTCTTCGGATGTACTCCTTGAAGACACGGGTGATGCTATTATCGACAGCCTTGCCCGACAGGACAGCACGAGCCGACTTGAGCAGGTAGCGGGCAACTTGCTGGGTGAGCATGTAGTTGTCGCCCTCCCATGTGACGGTGGGGAGGTAGTCGGCGTACCAGCTACCAATGCCGGAGAAGGCAGAGTAGCCGTGGCCACCGCAGGCTCGACGGCAGACCTCGAGGCCTTCGGCAGCTGTGGTGGACGCGAAAGCCTTCAGGGAGCACGAAATGGCGTGGAGATCAGCCAGAAGGTCGCTACCGGGGTTGAGCTCCTCGGGGCCAGGAGCGCGGCCAGCGTTGTCCTTGGCGCCCAGCTTCTGGGCCATGCGCTTCTGGTTTGCCTCGTAGAGCTTGATCATGGCGCGGCCGGTGAAATGCAGAGCATATGAAGCGGCCAGCAGAGGCAGGAGACGCTGCTGAACCATGGTATAGTTGAGAACCTGGTTCTCGCCAACCTCATCCGAAGCAGCATCACGGTCCTGGAATTGGCGTCGAACTGCGCAGTAACGCGTAGCGATGGTGACACCACGGGCAAGAACGGATCCAGACTGAAGGACGATGGAGGATCGAACAAAGGTCAAGGTGCCGTAGACGAGCGCTGGGTTGGCGGGTCGGATATACTTGCTCGTCTCGGGGTCGACGCCCGAGAAGCGGCTGAGCATGTTGATGTGGGGGATCTTGACGTGGTTGAAGAGAAGGAAGCCGTTGTCCATGGTGTTGTAACCGAACTTGGGGCCGATATCTCCGACATGGACGTTCTCCAGGGGCTCGTGGGTCTTGAGATCTCGAATGGGGACCACGAATGGGTGAGGGCCGCACACCTTGCCGTTGAGGATCAGCTGGGCCACGACGACGGCGTGGTTTGCTGCCTTGCCCAGGGAGCCAATCCACCATTTGGAGGCGGTAAGATGAGGCGAGTGGATGGTGAAGGTCTTGTCCTCGGGGTTCCACGTGGCCGTTGTCTCTAGACCACGAACATTGGATCCATGACCAAGCTCAGTCTGCGCGTAGCAGCCAATGTACTCGTAACGTTGAGCAGGCTCAAGGAACAGCTTGTGTTGCGCTGGTGTTCCCTGCTCCTCGAGTGTCTTCAAAAACATGGACGCGTGGAGGCCATATGGAGTGGGCTCGCTGATGAGGTCATTGGCGGCTTGGTACTCATCCTGGCTCCAGTTGTGCTTGACAGAAAGCCGTTGCAGAGCCTTTCCTCTAGCGAGAGCAGCCTCAATTCTGTCCTTTCGGCCTTGGAAATAGTTTTGCGACTTGTCGAAGATGGGGTCCGACTCCAAAATGCTGAGAATCTTGGCGTTGCGCTCCAGAACCTCCTTTGTGAAGAGAAAGTCGGCGAGCTGATCCACATTGACGGCCGACTTAGCGCGCTCCTGCTCGAGAAGCTCTGATCCCTGAGGACCCGAAGGCTTAAGGGCCTTGACCCAGTCTGGATTAGGAGGAGGCATTCTGTCGAGGATGTGGAGGATTGTTGATTCTGGGGATTGAGTTGTTGATCGGTTCGTGGGGAAGATTAAAGGGACATAATAATATTTGAGCGTCTCTCTCGGAACCGATATCGGATCTTATCTCCGAAGCCAAGGACAAACTGAGCCTCGGTTCATGACCTGACCGCGGTAAGTGGGGGACTTTAAAATCCGGGGACAAGCTGTGATTGGTCTCTCCGCTTTTGGTATGGATCATCATGCATTCGTTGCATTCGCGTCAACTGCCGAGGTCTCATTTTCTAGCTCGGGTCGGTTGTTGGAGCTACCCTAAAGATGCCTCATGACAGCCGTGAGGAGCCTCATTGAAACGATGCCGACCCGTAACCGATGTTTTGAGGTTGTGTATAGAATTGATTGTATCATTACGTATTTCTCCTCTTTTTTCCGGCACCAATTGGTCACTATATAGGTAGGTGAGTGGTGTAAAATAAAACCGCTGTGAAGCATAATGATGACCTCGTTGAAGTTTGGACAGGTGTCTTATGAACCTGCAACGTTCACAACTTTGTAGGCGGACTTTTCGGAATGATTTAGATATACTTAGTCATCGAACTCTGATCTTTTCTCTCTTGTGAAGGAAGCAACCTGAAACCCTAATGACACAACTCCTGACTGTTCTATCATTGCAGTGTATCATTCTCTCAGCCTAACAGCCGCTCTTTCAGACTTCTTAGCCACACCAATGCTTTCAGCCCCATAGCTGAGTGCTCGCTCATTGGTTGAAGATGATCCATGACCCAGTTAACTTCCTTTACTACTTCCTCTGGCCTCTGCTGAATAACGTCATGTCCACAGTCTGGAATATGAACGTAGCGATGACATCGCGACAGTGCCAGCTGTGCCTTTTTTAGGCGCTCATCCTCTTTATCTGCCGCATCCAACATCTGTTTCTGTGCTATGAGGCTGGGGCTAGTGTCACCCTTAGCGGCAGCAAGGGCTTCCTCGTATTGCTTCCACTTCCCTATCAACGTGTTCCCCCGAATCACTACAAGGGGCTTGTTTCCTAGAATTTGGTTCTTGTATTGCTTCTCCTCGATTCTTTTGCCTGTTTCAGCCTCCTGACCTGTCTCGACAAGTACCATCCCCGCCACGTCGGGGTGTTTTCGTTGAAGAAATAGCCGCACAAACATGCCGCCATATGAATGTGCCACCAAAACGTAAGGTGGTGGTAGCTTCGCTTGATCCAAGTACGACAGGATCCCGTTTATGATTGACTCGGGCTTCATATAAGGATCCTGGCGGTCCCAGAGGAGCACTCGGTATTTGGTGCCAAGAAGTTCTGCCAGGGGTATCCAAGACGCGCATGAGTCGCCCGAGCCGTGGAAGCAGATGATCAAAGGGGCAGAGTTGGTCGGGTCGCCAATGAGCGTGGCAGGGTATTTATTGGCCATGGTTGATTCTGCAGGCATGATGGAAATATTGACGGTGATTGTTGACGCGTGAATATGGACGACGCTGTCACGTCTGACATTCTGAAGTCAGATCAGATTAGGCAGCCAAGAAAGCAAGGTGGATCTTGTCAAATTTGTCCGACCAATGATACTGACATTCCTCCTTTGACCCTGGTCAGAAATGGCATCAAGGTCTTGTCAATTGATTCGAGACTTTGGTCCTGCATGCGAAATGTTGGAGAAAATGCTCTGGGGCACATGGGGAAGTGGGGGTTGGAAAAGGGGCTCCAGATTGATAAGGGGCGATGACGTAAATGGTCACAATGGCATATTGACAGGGGATGAGTTTGCTAGCAATGGGTCTAGCATGTGATGAAGCCAAGTGGGTAACAGGCTTTGATAGCGCAAGAGAGCATCACATGGTATGGGAATTACGGACCAAAGGCTCGCGAAGGGGGCCAAATCTACTCTCCCAAGCGAGTTCGGATTTGTACCGACGTTGTTGTGTTGTTGCGGCTCGTGACAAGCTGACAAGGCCTGGGTTACATTTAGGTCCATGTACCACGTGCAGCCCTTGCCCATCACGATTCATCTTGTGCTTCCGCCGAGGTATGAAACGTCAAAGATTGTTATTAATTGGCGAGCATATTTGAGAGAAATGTCAAGCCCAGGTCGTATCACGAGGTCGGGCTGTCGCATTGTCCCCTGTGCTGCTTGATCGCGTCGGTGGCCCGGAACCGGAGACAGAGTATGGGATGGGATTTGTAAGGGTCGAGGAGGTTGGGCTGCGCTGCGGTATGGGAGGATGGTAAAGGCACAGCTGTTGGATGGCTTCTCGGCAGGGAGACGTGGTTTGTCTTGACTGAGGGTAGTACAGGCAAGGACGCAACTGACTGGAGGGAAAATGTTGGCGTTAGCGTGACTTCATCTTTGGGAGGGATTTGCAGTTATGGCATTCTCGAGAGGCCGTAAGTTGACACCTAGAATAACATTCCGTAGGAGTAGGATATCGCCCCTGGAATCCATGGTCGAGGTGTGCCGAGTTGAAGGTCAAAGCAAACGCGTTGCTTCACGCGTCGAGATCTCGGATATACGTTATTCCGTGACAACCATTCCAGCTGTTATCACGTTATCTCGTGCATCTTGTGGTCTCTTATCTTATCGATCATTGGCTGCCAGCCACCTACGACACAAAATATCGCTGCGCTGGCAAGGTTCCAGCGTCAACGCCCCCTTAAAAAGAAGCTCTTACTGTAATCAACGGATAATTATCCATATATTAATTTTCGAAAGTCCCCAGAAGATGGGTCTGGCTGGGTCAAAACCGGCAAACGTGCTTTCTCACCCACCAAAAGCAGGACACGACAAGGCTTACGCCCTCGTTACAGGAGCGACATCAGGCATCGGTCGGAGTTTGGCGGTTGAGTTATGTCGGCGTGGACTCAATGTCATTGTTCACGGACGTGATCACGTACGATTAGAAGCTCTCATTAAGGACCTTCGAGAACAGTACCCCTCTCGTGACATCAGAGGTCTTGTGCTTGATGCTGCTACAGCATTCACAGCATCTGGCGAGACAGGACAAGAGGCATGGAACGCTTTATTCTCCATCACAGATCTGAACCTGAAAGTCCTGGTCAACAATGTTGGAATCGGTCACAACCCAACTAAAGACTTCATCACCTTCACCGAACAGACCCCAGCGCAAATCACACAGCTCATTCAAGTCAACATCTCCTTCATGACGTTCCTCACATACGCACTCTTGCCCACTCTTCAAAGAAATGCCACCTCAAACAGTCCAAGTTTCGTCATCAATTCTGGGTCTTTGGCAGAGCTGGGCCTTCCGTGGGTGTCGGTATATAGCGGCACAAAAGGATACATCACCGCCTTCAGCAAAGCACTCGATACAGAGTTGAAAGGAGAGGGAAAGCACGTGGAAGTTATCTCTGCTCTCATCGGTGACACGGATAGTGATGGGCACAAGGTTGGGATCAGTCTTTTCACGCCAAGCTCCGACAACATGGCAAGCATGATTCTCGACTCAGCAGCCGGAACTGGGGCAGTCGCCAGGGTGCCATACTGGGGACATCTAATTCAGCTCTGGTTATGCAAACTGCAACCTTATCGGCTACTGCAGAAGGGAATGATCTACAATGTAACAGGGCTGAGAGAGAAGAATGGGCTGGTGGCAAAGAAACAGGCTTGATGAAATAATAGACTAAACAGCTTTATTTGAACGATATGATTACATACACCTTTCAAGTAACACAACACGTCCTTCGGCTATCCATCTCTACATGTGTCTAGGTTGCAGCCGCGCGAATACCATACCTGGTAGAATTCAGTGCCCGGGATAAAGACGGTGTCAGACCCCATTTGGGTCAAAGAACACCGCCAGCCATACGTAATGTCGTAGAAGCGAGACGCATGAGTGCAGTCCTGGACTGTAGAGCACACGTCGCCACAGTTTTCTGTGGCCGAGACTGAGCGTAGTCCCAAGAATTGCACCTGAGTCCCATCTAGTGTACCCTCATCGCGGCAGGGAATATCGGCGATGCATGAAGGCTGATGAGGAGGAGGTGGTTGAGACTCGGCGCAGGTCTTGCATTCTCGTGGATAGTAGATGGTTGGCTTTGTCTCGTCGACAACAAACGCGGGGGTGTCTCCGTACGTGTTGCACTGGACATTACCATTTTGGAGTTGATAATAGATGTACCATGTGCAGTCGAGGTCTGATGTGCACGTTGCGGCGCATTCCTCAACGGTTAGATCATCAGGATCATCGGAGAGACCACCGAGGGCGAGGACATGGCCATCAAAGTAGCCCGGATAGCCGCAGCAACCGTCTGGCCCCTCGATTCCTTGGAGTGCTGCGCTTGTTGTGGCTGTGACAGCGTCGGATGTTGTGGTCGACAGGATCGAAGTTGAGGCAGTGGTGGAATATGTTGCTGTGGAACTAAATTCGCCAGATGCCGTGGTTGACGTGAGGCTTGTGGAATCCATAGTCGAGCCACTGGATTCGGTGGGGGTAGAAGTTGAGATGCTCTCGGTAGCCGAGGTGCTAGATTCACCAGACGTCTTTGAATCGGTGGCTAGCGATGTCGTCGTAGATAGGGCAGACGTTGAGACGGTTGTCGAATCAGTAGCCATGGTACTGGATTCACTGGGTGCTGTGGTTGAAGAGCTCAACTCTGAGCCTGGCCGACACAAGCCCGCATATGCCCCCATGGGGGAGAGCGTCGCAAGCAGTGCCACAACTCCAAATGCCTTCATGATTGCTCATTTGAAGTCTAAGTGAACCCCGCCATAGCGACACGGGGATGGGTTGACCGGTGTCCATATATGTTCGCCAAGCAATTTGGTATTTGAAGATCCTGTCTATTTTGGACTTAATAAGATAATTGGAAGACATGCTGTCGCCATTTCACTGGCTGGATCGGGCTGAGGTTTCCGAGAAGGAGGACTGAGTCTGCTTCGTTCGACGCTAAGGCTCAAACTATTGAGCGCCATCAGACAAGAACCCCTGACTAAAAAGCAACCTAACGACCAAGTTTTGTCAAGCAACCAAGCCACCTGGGATTATTGATTGCCGCGCGGCGTTCTGCTCAGTCTCGATCTGTCGATCATCTCCTGGGGACCAAGGCAAATGAGATACCAGGACAGACAGGCGAAATAGCGACACCCTCATATGGTCATTTCTACCAGTTGCCTAACCAGATACTAGACATCCTACCATCTGGTCTTCTTTAACCTCACCGCTTCTTCACCCAAGCCTGCGAAATCTTGGCTCGAAAATGTTTAGCCAAGGCCTATCCTTGTGCATGCCCGCTTCAGCCATGCGCTCAAGGAGATCTCTGATACCATCGTATGGATAAAACTCAATGTCCCACGGCGTCCAACTGATGAGCACGTACTCCAAGTTCCGAAACCTTTCCATACTTCCATATGTTTCCTCCACCACACGGTCCAGTTCACGTCGTCGGGAATCGTTCCTCTTCTCATACTCCTTGAAGAAGTAGTCCTTGCGCTCCTGAACCATCTCTGGGGGTAAGAGAAAGAGGTGGCCATTTGATTCCTCGCTGTTTTGGTCGCCTGAGAGACAGATGGCCCGGAAGCTCCCAACTTCAGGCCAATCTAGCCTGTTATCGGTCCAGGGTGATGGATCGTTGTTGCGCAGCAAAGGAATCAGGTTCCCTTCGAGGAAGTCAATGTCCTGCCAGCATACATCCTCAGCTTTGACCAAGTAATCGACTAGATTCTGGCCGTTCCACATAGACCCCAATCCGTCGGTGACGCTGAGGAACTCCTTGTAGTCCTCAGGAAGCGTCACTTCAAGTCGTTTCTCCAGATCTGCAATGTCTGATGGGGAACAAGGGGGGCGTAAGAGACCATTGGCATCTTCAGGCCGAGGCCGGGGCTTCTCTGGCGGGCGGTAAGCTGCGAGTACGTCGTACGGGCAGTTGTGGAACGTGTTTGCACTGACGGCATGAGCCAGCTTCTCAATGCTCTCGCCCTTGTACCGACGCTTTGGCCCATGCTCCAAACGATTCTCGGCCATCTGAACGGCTCGAGTCACTGCTGGCCTGAGTTTGGCCGGATGAATCTGGAGAAGATCGAGAATAGCTTGGCTTGGTGCTGTCAAGAGCTTCTTCCAAGCCATGCGTGAGCACGTGAGTTGTTCGACTTGTTCCTCGTACTGAAACCTCTCGCATATCCTCTCAAATGTAGTCTGGACCTCTTCTTCCTTCCCCAGCCGTAGGTAGATGTCCAGAGCAATCATGAGCCCGGCCGTACGATACACCTGGACATAGGGATAAGGATAGATGCCCTGGCGCCACCACATGGCCAGTTTGGAGTAACGGACTGTCATGGGTCCGTTGGGGTTCGCGGCAGAAGAAAACTCTCCATTCTTCCACATGATTTCTGCCTGGGCAACTTGTCCAGCCAACGTACCATTGTAGTCGGGCAGAACTGTTGCAATCCCTAGATACGCCATGTCCAGTGCTTTCTTGGCTGTCTCTTCTGAGACTTGCCATTCTTCTCTGAACCTCTCAAGCCATGGGGTTCGTCCCTCAGCCTCGAGTTCCTCAAGCCTTTTTTCGGTACGTTCCTCTTCTGGTATCCATGAAGGCCATGAAGAGGTTGCTTCCCACGCAAAGTACATACAGGGTTTGAGGAACGGATATTCGAGACCCAGGACGTCAAAAGGATCGATGCCTCGATTCTTCAGAGTTTCGAGGAGTTTGGTAGCGCCTTCAACCTCGCCAAGAACTGCAAAGCCCAAAGCGGTCTCAATGATGCCAGTGGCAGCCTGCTGGAAGAACCGATAGTCGGCAATGGTGGGTTCATCGTCGACATGGCGGAGAAGGAATTCGAATGGGAATTGCTCCGGTTTTGGTCCGTCGATATACTCTGTAGCCATGATGTCGAAAATGTGTCAAAGAAAAGTTGACCAAGTCTTGAACGGGGATCCTTGCCTAGAAAAAGAGAAATTGGATATCGTCAGAGCGTTCAAAGACTTGAGAGACACTGACGTCACGCGTAAGCAGTAGTTATTGAGCCATGACGTACGACTGCATTATAAGCCCTGTTTAGTATTGACGCACTAAAAAAGAATTTGGTTCTGAAGTGGCTGTCTGACGAATTACTGTTTCATGGTCAATTTTTATGCACAAATATCCTATGTTAGACCACATGCGGAGCAAATTGGAAGTGGAAGCTATTTTGGTCCAAGTTAGAATTGGTGAACCACGTCGATTCCACACCCCAGTAAGCTCACCATGACGAATTGGCATCGCAAACCTCTTAATAGATGGAAAGTTCTCTATAGCAGTAAAAACAACTTCGTTACAAATATCTTTCAAGTTTCCCAAAGATACTGGAGTATTGCAAGCTTGGCTTTTCTAACCCGTGAACTTGTGTGAGACGGCCTCTGTTTTAGATGCTAAATTGAAAATTTGGACGGCTTTAAAACACTTTGGAGGAAAGGAGAGGCCAAGAATAACACATGCTATATCATGCAGGCACCTGCTATCTACTACGTGTCACTGGCCAGATACCTAGATAGGCAGACTTGAACACATTGAGGGCGCACACGTGACCTGGCCTTGGCTACCCCCACACTATCCCCATGTTCAGTCTTCGTCTGACTCCTCGCAATTACAGAGACAGCCCGTCACTTGTACTCATTCTACCTCGTAACACACCACTGGAAGATGAAAAGGCTAACTGACAAGCTAACACGCCGTGTCAAAATATCTCATGAGTCGGGAAACGTGGGGGACCGGGCAACCCTAACAGCAGCGGAATCAGGGATAGCCGCCACACCAAAAGGACCAGAGCAGGCTGATAACTGTAGGCTTGAATGCCTTCCCGCAGAGGTCCGACGCTATATCCTTTCGATACTGGATCTTCCACACCTCAGCGCACTGGTCCATGCCTCCCCGACCTTTCACCAGCAATACCTTGTTGACCGGAGGTACATTCTCTGGAAAAGTCTTGAGACCACCATTGGTTGTTTGACCTTGGAAGCTTATGCTGTTCATCGCTTATCCGCTCCACGGAATACCTCGGACTTCTTCGAGTGGTATTCAGAGAAATACTCGCAGCGTGCGGTGCCAATTGCCAATGACCTCACTGAAGGTGTAGCGTCGACACTGGCTGGCTTTTATTTACTTTCAGTTAAGCCCGTTGTGGAAGAGTGTGCTCGCCGGATGATGGACAATTTGGCCAAGAATGCAGACGACAATCATGGCAACCAGCAAAATGTTCAACCTTCTCGAACAGAGATGATGCGATTGACGCGAGCTGCATACCGTTTCCAATTACTCTGTCAACTCGTCAGTCCCGAGAGGACTATAAGATCATCCACAGAAGAAAACCTGCAGGCTCTCCTCAACATAATAGAGCCATGGGAGGTTGAGGAGCTTTTCACTTTCTACCAGTTTGCCCTCGACGTGTACGACAAAGTCTTTACCGACATTTACTGGGACCTGCATCCCGACAACCCCAAGTTCGACGACCAAGGCCGGCCTCCGACACCAGACGGCGCTTTCGACCTTGACAGTGGTTGTAAGTTGCGCATAAACCACAATAATGCTGCATCATTACTGACAGTGCAATAGTTGTGCGTGATAACCTTTTAGAAGGGACAACCTTGCGCGGTCTGACCTTTCTGCATACGGTTCTCTTTCAAATCAAGGAGCACGAACAACTTGTATCGACTATGCAAAAGCAAGCCCAAAGCTCATACATCCCGATTAATGGAATGGTTGGAATGTTTGGCGAAACGCAGCAGATTATACGCCGGCAAGAACAACCATCTACCAGGGATCAAATGGAAGCTGATAGAGTCCCGTTGGTGTTCATTCGAGACGAGCTGGATCGGCCACCGCGAGCTTGGACTATGATTTGGGGAGATACTTACAGTAATCTCTATGGTTTGCATATCCCTGATGAAATGCGATGCTGGGGCTATGTGTTCTGGGATAAGTCGACATTGGAGAGAACTGGAGGTGCTGAGTTGTTGAGACATCAGTGGGAGGAGTGTTGGGGCGGCTATGATCCTCGAGAGGATTTTGCGAGGTTCGAAGAGGGTAGTCTGGAAGAATAGCTAGACATATGACGATAAGTGGGATATAGGTGGTAGTATATGCCTTGGTGGCTGCCTTTTGGAGAGTGATTGAAAACATATATGAGTCAAGATCACATCGTTGTAGATACAAGTCTCTTGGTTGACGTTTGATGATATACGTGGTGTCATTGAAATGTTGTACATGTATCGTAAGACCATTTCTAGCTATCAACAATTTGGCCGAACCTGGTAGGTCCAACCAGCTCAACTCTGCACACTCATAGACCAACACTTACTCGCATCTCCAGCTCTTCGGAGACGTCGAATCACCTCCAATATACACATTGCGTCGTGGCCATCGGCAGTGCCTCCTTGAAGCAACCTTCTCCTTGCTCCCCGTCAACGCATACTGAGTACCCAAAACGGACTCTGGTGCTTTACCCTTCTCGACCCAGTTCACAATGGCTGCTAGCACATTGCTCTCTGGTTCGTACTTATCGAGCGTATCCAGATTGTTTCCAATCTTGTTAGCGCCAGTTCCTCCTCGACAGTGAGCCATGCCGGAGATTCGGAAATACCGGTAAAACTCGTCTAGTTCCTTGGATGACAGTTCCATGGTTCGACCAACATGGTCATAGTACCGAGCCGAGTTGTCGCTGCTGATGAGAGGATCTTGAAGTCCATGGAAGTGAATGATCTTGGCTCCTCGATCGCGAACTCGACTTAGGTCACCGTTCCAAGTCTTGACACCGTAGTCGTCCCTTCCAGACAGTTGGACCCAGTCGTTGACGTTGAAAGTCCAAGGATCCCACGACGGGTTCTCGAGAACAACATAGCGCATCCAGTCGAGAAGGTAGCCAAAAGGCTGGTTAGACACCAATCGGTCCGTCACGTTGCTGCCAGGTTGAAGTCTTGGGTAAACGAGCTCTCCCTCTGGGCCGTAGGCAGGTGAAAGAACATCTCTGACCGCAGCAGCTTGCGCGCCTGTCAAACAGGTCTTGCCCTTGCGTTTTCCGCAGATAAGAGCCTCGGGTCGGTACTGGCAAAGATTGGGGTCCTCAATGACACCGTCCTTGACACCGTCTAGCTCGTCACACTGCTCGAGAATATCGTCGTAGACAGCGTTCCACTCAGCGGCGCCAAGGTAGCTTGGAGATCCTGACTTTCCAAGGACCTTGGGAAGGTAACCAGTCCAGAAAAATAGGGCCGTCATATCAAAAGCAGGCGCACCTGCAACTATGCCGTCGAAGTCTTCTGGGAACTCTTGAGCCTCCTTGAAGCCTTGTCTTCCGCCTGTTGAGCAGCCGAGGTAGTATGACTTCTTGTGTCGAGTACCGTAAAAGGTCTGAACGATCTTCTTGCCGAGGACTGCCTCTAGGTGAATGGCACGATATGCGTAATCTTCGACAACACTTGGATGCTTGTAGAACGGCTTCCCTTGATTTCCGTCATGGCCATTGTTTGTGCCAATGGTCGCAAATCCATGGGAAGAACCGTAATTGAGATCATCATATTTGAAGCAACCTCCCAATCCTCCGTTGCCAACGCCAAGGAACCGACCACTCCAGTCCAAAGGAAGCCAAGCTTCAAAACGAACACTGCTGTCTGAGCTAGTGGCGACATCGAATGAGAGGCGGCAGATGTCGGATTTGACAACTTGAGACGTGAGAGTGCAAGTCGGGTCGTAGTTGGGAAAAGTCAAATTTGTGCCGGCTTTGACAAGCTCAGAGAGATGAACCGTGGCATTGGGAAGTTGTACCCTCTCTTTCAAGCCAGCGCAGCCATTAGCATAAGAGGAGCTTTGACTTGGGGAGGCCCCAACCCTTGGCAGAGCGAGTAAGAGAAATGAAACGAGGGCCGGTGTCCATGCCATGGCCAAGGTGATGACTTGCAGCCGTTAGAGTTTGATAGAAAGATGCAGATAGGCGAAAGATCACCAGGGGTTATGGTTCCCAACGCTGAAACTTATAGACAGATAAAAGTACACCGACTTAATAAACCCGCTATGAGTGACCTCGGCCTCCCCGTAGTCAAGTCTCCATCTTTTGATCAAACCCCGCAAAGATCTACAAACTTATCCCCGCGGAATCCACGGTTTCTGGGGTAAAGAGGTCGGCAGATGGTATCGGCACAGGTCATGACTAGGGGAAAAGGCCTTTAGTGGGGTGAGGTTGTATTTCCTTCGACGGATATCTCGTGGACATTTGAATATCCGTCTTTTTAGTCCAGGGCTTTTCTCCGCTCCCCGCATTCGCTAAATTAGTGCCAAGGGGTCGGATATCGTATTCGGCAGTAGTTGCTGGACCTATCGTGAACAAGTGATGGAGTTGATTACGGGCCCTGCAGATGTTTTGGGAATGTGCCTCTCTTATTATCGGAACTATGTCGCCGCTCTCGAGTTGAGTGTTTGTTTTGACGCTCGCTGACTATGTGTGCATCGGGGCAAGGAGAGTGTGTTTCGCATACTGTTGGCACGAACCTTATTCTATGGATAAGGCATTTATGGATGCGACAAGGATATTCTTCCTACAGGATAGCTGAACCGAAGAGTCCTCTTGCTAAGGTGGGATCGACCTTCATTCTACTATAGCGTGTGACGAGGCTTGGCAACTCACACCGTCTATTTCCTCGCATGCCTATCAAATAAAGGATGCTCCAGTGCTGCCAATATGGTATTCGCAGTGCTGAGGGATGAAACGCATTGGGGCGAGGTAGTGGACAGATAATAATTTCTGCCTCACCACCCAGCTTAACAGTCTGGCTCTTCTATGTGGGCTAGACCGCGCCATGTTCAGCACATTACTCGACTGTGGCGTGGCACTTCGGATCAACTATTGCCCTTGGATGACTCCTCCTTCCTTCTGCTTATGCCGCCTGAATACCTTCAAACCACGTCGACCGCACACCTCCCTCACCACAATGGCCAAGTTTCACTATCAGAGCCTAGGTGAAGAGGATCAGCCTATCCGGCTGGTCACCATCCTCCCAGGGCCTAAAAGCCAACCGATTTCACTTGAGCTTCATCACACGACAATTGCACAAGAGACACCGCCCATCTACGAAGCCTTGTCCTATGTATGGGGCCCGCCAGATGACGGAGTTGCAGTTTCAGTTGCCTACAGCGACGATCCTCATCAGTCATCTTTAATGGTTGGACAAAATCTCTTTGTCGCACTACAGCATCTCCGACGAGTCGACGAGCCTCGGACAATATGGATTGACGCTGTCTGCATCAACCAAGAAGACATGGCCGAAAGAAGCAGCCAAGTTCGAAACATGGGCAATGTGTATAGATTGGCCAGTCGGGTGGTGGTTTGGCTCGGCAGGGCTGAAAACGACAGTGACTCCATCATGGGCTTGCTGCAAGAAGTGGGCGCTCAAATGCAACAGGAGCCCGATGACTGGATCCAATACTTGGAGTCCGAGGCATATCAATCTCGGGCAATACATGCCTTACACTTCCTCCTTCTACGTCCCTGGTTCAAAAGGGTTTGGATTCGACAAGAAATAGGACTGGCGAACGGCGACTCTGTGATCATGTGTGGCTACATGGTGATGCCGTGGCAACATTTCCGTGAAGTGTTGCGTCAGCTACGTACACAACCTTATGTTGAGCACCTAGGGGAAACGGCAGTGGTACTAGAAGAGACCCGTCGCGCCGTCCTTCCAATGTCTGGAACAGTCAGCCGTCGATTGTTCTCTCGGCTCTACCAAGCGAGACCATCACAATGCCTGGACCCCAAGGATAGGATATACGCAAACCTCAACTTGACCGAATCGATATATCGCGACAAGATCAAGGTCGACTACAGTATGTCTACCTTGAGCCTCTATCTGCAGGTTGTCCTTGTCGACCTCGAGATGGGAGACCTGTCGATACTTGCTCATTGTGACATTTCAACTCGTCCTTCAGGCTGGCCATCTTGGGTTCCAGACTGGTCAAATCCATTCTGCACGAGGGTCCTAGCTAAGGCAAAGAGTAGCTCTCTTCTGATTCCAGACGCTGAATGTGTCAGAGACAGCACTTTAAAGGCGACAGGCCTAATAATCTCACGCATCGAGTCTCTCGACAAGACTAGGTTCCACCGTGACCGCTCAAACTTCAATGTCGAGCTACAGCGGCTCGCCAAGACAAAGACCACGGGCTCCTATGTCAACGGCAAACTTCTCCTGGAGGCGTTTTGTGACACCATTTGCTGTGGTGACTTCAACACGCCCGAGCTCGACAGCGACTTTCCAGTCCTTGAGACAGCAATGCCATACGTCGAGGCCCTTGTTGGGATTGCCGAGAACCAGTTCAACAAACCCCCTACGGCCTTGGAGTATCATATTCCCCGACATTGCCACGGCCGATCACTCTTTTGGACCGACCATGGGCACCTAGGCCTCTGTCCTGCCGGGAGTCAACCTGGGGACGTCATTGCCGTTTTGCTAGGCTGCGATGCGCCCTTGGCTCTGCGCCTAGATGAATCTGGGACATACGAAGTTGTAGGACAGTGCTATGTTTCTGGCTTTATGAATGGTGAGGCAATCCTGGGTGGACTTCCACACCGCTCGATGAAGGATTCCAGCGTTGCTGCCTTTCGAAGTAGGTTGGAGGGGGTCCGTGGTGTTTCATATGAAGCAAGGGACAACAACTACATAAATCAGGCCGAGGAAAGTAAGTGGCACGTCATTAGCGATGGTGGTAGTGATTGTGACAGGGATGACTCCTGGCCCAGAAGCGTCACGCCAGATATGCTCCGCCAAGCTGGCATTGACGTCAAGGTGTTTGAGTTGATATAGTCGACATAACCTGAAACATGATTTCTCTATTTCTTAGTACTTGGGAATGCTCACACCATACGTCCTTCTATCCTCAAATCTTCTCGAAATACTAAACGGCGCGTCCTGCCACAAGGTTTTGTCATCTTGCGGCCATGGCAGAAAGATACTGAAATCTTTCAGATGATTCATTTGCTTCAACGACGCCAAAGTATCCTTCTCCAGTCCCTTGAACTCAGCCCTCCGGTCTCCAGAAGTCCATACAACAATCTTCAGCGTCTTCAAGCTCGGCAAATTAGCCATCTTTGCGCAAAACTCGTTCCAGACCTGATCGCTGTCAGGCGAGCAGATGAGAATGGAGGGGTCCCAGGCTTGTGGGTGACTGTCATAGTACTGGGCGTAGCCGCGGATAAAGTGCCAACCGACCTCGAGATGCTGTATGGCCGCGACGTGTTGTGGGGGGAGGAATGTGTCTATCGAGGTGAGGGGTGCTTTGTTGTCATTAGAGCCAAAGCCCACGCAGAATGTGTTGTTGGAGTAGAGGCATGACATGGACTCGAGGTAGCTTCTGGTTATTAGAATACCGTTCGCCGACTGGGCAGGACTGTTATTTCTTACGCTGCTCTGCAAATCATCGGAACGTGCAGGAGTACGCGCTTCGGCCACCAGTTGAACTCATTCATTTTCTCTGCCTGTACTAGACGCTCCTTCTTGGTGGTGAGGTATAGCTTCTGGCTACCCATGGCGTAACTCCATATCTGGGTGCGAACCTCTGGCGGCAGACGAAATAGCGGTGACTGAGGTTGATCGGTTGGAGTGGCAGAGAACTTATCTTCCAAAGATACTTCGAAAAGGGGCTTTCCACTTTTAGGATCGTACAGAGGCCACCAAGGCTCCGGCTCTACAGGTTCGTGCTTCGCAGGGAAGAGTTTCGCGTGCATCTCCTCAATCTCACGGGGGGTGAGAGGCTTTTGCGGGATCTTGGGGCCGTCATATTCGTAGGGTTTTGGGGCGGCAGAGTCTGACGAACCATTGGCAGCGGCTTCTTTCTTGCCTAACAAGCGGCTCAAGAGACCCATGGCGAGAGATGATGGGGCTGTGATGACAGTCCTTGAACTTGGCTCGGACGTGTTGTCGTGACGAGTGATTTTAGGCAGTGGAGGTCGTAAGCTAGAGTGACTAGTCACGTGGGAAGACTGTGCCTGAAGCTATTCAATGAAACGCCCTCTTATTTGCTGCAGCTGATGGTGGCTGATAAGGATCCAAGCGCGAGCTAAAAGGCTGCAATGTCAATATTCTGCCTTGTGACAAACCAGACAAAGGCAAGGCTGAAATTCTCTAAAACTATTAGGGTTAAGGGGACCCGAAGTCCCTTACCCCAGAAGCACCCAGCCCAGGAAGTGAATATGCGGAAATGGTTGCCTATCCCGCTGTCTTGAAAGGCTGCTCATTAAGTCGTAATGCTCTGACAATTGACCCATCTCCATTGCTGTTGAATTGAGGACCCTATCTATAAATCGTTAAATACTCTAGCCAGAATAAACGTACGAAAAAAGTTGCTATGCCAAAAGCCGCTTTACAACACCAGATCCATGCACCTCATCCGCCTTGGTGGCAAACTCCTTAATCTCCTCCCAGACATGATCACCCAACCGCTTCAGCTCATTAGGCGCAATAAATGGGCGCGCATCCTTGGAGATGGCGTCGTCAGTCCAAATCTCTCCTCTGCCCTCGACTCCTAGGTTCAAACTCGAAATGTAAATGTTTGCGCCCTGCTCAGGCGTTCGCGCCACTGTGCCATTGACAACTCGGGCCATGGCACCTAGTACACCGCTATTGGCAGAGTGTCGCGATAGCTCCGAGTTTACGGCTCCTGGACAGACAGAGGCTACTAGGACCTTTGGCTTCCCGTTCGCGTCGTTGAGCGAGGGCAGCATTGCGAGATGTCGTTTGCCGTATTCGCACATGAGCTTGGTGAGCGAGTAATGCCACTGCCCCCCCATCATCCCAGGCGGGAAATTCTCCTGCTTTGAAAGCTCACGGAGAGGGTGGCTAAAGTCCGCATATGGCGATAGGTTGGACTTCTTCACCAACCACGCGCCCCCTGAACTGACAATCGTCAGGTGAGGTCTATCGGCAATCGACTCGTTGTGGACCTGAGGGGAAGCAAGAAGTAGGGGCATGATCAGCAGCGACATGAGCATCGGCGAGATGGCGTTGAGTTGTAGACTCGTCTCGTAGCCAGTCTCGGAAACTTGGCTGTAGGCGCCCAATAAAATGCCAGCGCTGAGGATGGCATGGTCGAGATGGTCGGTCGCTTGCGCGAGGTCGCGAGCAAAAGCATACATGGACTTTACAGATGTCAATTCCACAACGAGAGGGATGATTGTCGGTGTCGATGATTGGGGGGTAGATGTAGCCGTCAGATGCTCCTCGATGAGAGCCTTGGTCTTGGATGCTTTGCTGGCCTCTCGAGCGGTGACGATCAACTTGGCCGGGCCCTTGGTCGCCAGCTTCTTGGCCGACTCGAGTCCTATTCCAGTCGATGCTCCAACGAGTAGAACCGTTAGTCCATCCAGGCGAAGAGAGGACGGCTTCGGGGGATGTAGTCGAGCAGTGAGGACTTTGAACATGATGATGGAGGAATTAATGAGGATGATAGAGGGTGTGAAAGAAAGAGGAAATTTGGAAAATTTATTTACCTGAAGTTTCACGTGCGATTTGAAAAGAGAACTCACTATCAACATAGGCAACCCATTCCGACTCTAGGGATGTAGTTTACAACCGTCGCGTTCGCTGAGAGTATGGCGGGTTCGTTTTGCGGGTTCGGAGCGCGGATCCGGGTCACATTTTCGTGGTAAATGCGCGGCTTCGTATGCGAATGCGCGGATTCTACGCAAGCGAGACGACAGGGGGAGTGGTGGCTGACTACCTGGGATGACGACGGAGACATCAACGGTCACTGTCTTGTGACTAACAAGTATACTGTACTCTGAATGTTGAGAGTGAATTTCACATTTGGATCCTTAAGAGTATAGGTATAATGAGCGAATGAGTGCTAGTTATGCTTTACTTCTGATACCACATCCTAGACGTCTTGGTCCGACGAATCTTCCTCTGCAGTTGAAACATCCCATATATCAAGGCCTCACAAGTTGGAGGACATCCAGGCACATAAATATCAACAGGGACAATCCTATCAACCCCCCGAACCACAGAATAGCTGTAATGATAATAACCGCCCCCGTTGGCACAGCTGCCCATGCTGATCACCCACCGAGGGTCAGCCATTTGGTCGTACACCTGCCGCAAAGCCGGTGCCATCTTGTTGGTCACCGTCCCGGCTACTATCATAACATCGGCGTGGCGCGGAGATGCCCGGAACATGAAGCCGAAGCGATCTTGGTCGTATCGTGGTCCGGCGATCTGCATCATCTCGACTGCACAGCAGGCTAGGCCGAACGTCATGGGCCAGAGGGAGCCCTGCCTGGCCCAGTTTGCGATAACATCGAGGCTGGCTCTGTTCAAGAATTGTGTTGGCCAGGTTCTTGTCTGCTGGGCCAAGGTGAAACGGAACAAGACTTACACTGCGTACTCGGCAACTGACGATGGCTTCTTATTTTCGGACTGAAGTGCCACTTCGACTCCCGGGGACTTGCTGGAGCCTGTGCTGACTGTCCGCGTCAACATAAAAGAGGCGGCGGGAACAGCTCTCTGTCCGCTAAGGCATGCCCGGCGCAACATGGCAGTCGACATGATGATGGGAACGCAAAAGATGGCGGCGGAGCAACATCTTGTACATATACGCAGGCTTTGAAAAGGGATTTACTCCAAAGTATTGTATCACTACCCTGGTCTTAATCGGATTCTCGGAATGGCATGTAGCCCGAGTCTCTGCCATTATGACCACTCGGGTTTGGTGTCTTGCCCAACTCCGCGGAGTCCGCGCGCACCCACAATCACCCGGTTTCATCCCCCGTTTTTTCTCTGCTGCTTTCCAATCAAGTGTATTCTCATGTCTGTAGCTTAACCATGTTTAAATATTCTGCTGGTGGTTCAATCAAAGATTGGCGGCACTTTGCTACGAGGGCAGACACATGTGCCGCCCGTAAGCAAACCATGTAACATGTCTGAGGACCCGAGATACGATATGCGACCACAGGGAAGAAAACAGTTCGAATCCTTGTCCAAGGAGGAGTTCTTGACGAGGGATGCTGTCGGTGTAGAAAGTTACTGGGGTGCAAATGGACTTTGCAATGCGGATTCTATAGGAAGGCGATTCCGGTTCAACGTCCGAAGGGTATCGAGGCAACGAGGGACAAGGTTCCACATGGTGTCTCTCTGGCCATTCAGCTCATTTTTAAACGAGCATTAGTAAAGCGATGATCAAAGCCGCCAACGGAACTCAGACATGTCAAGATACTTGATCGCCAGGACTGAAGCTTGTTCTGAGGGGCGTCTTTACTGTAAGTTATGGCTCCTGTTCCATCGCCCCTTGTTCTTAGGGACTTCTTGGGCTGTGGCTAGTACCTGAGTGTCGGCTTAATATGATCGAAGCGGTCCACGTGGGATTAAGCTTGCTTATTGCTGTCAGGTTGTGAATCCGCGACGAGGTTGGATGTTGAAAAGACTTGACGTAATATCATTCCTTCCAGTTGCTCGCAAGTTCGTGGGGACTCTGTGAAGCAACAGGCAAGACACAGATAGAGTGCCTAGCTAAGTTTTGGGTCTTCCTATAGCGCGATCGCAGATGTAATGCTGAGCAGTATGCCTGATTGCCTCAGCAACCCTTGGCACAGTGACCTATTGTGTCTCGCATATAAGCTTGACTGATTTGGGACTTCATCCTTAGCTGAGCCTCCTTCCTCCATGGTAGCCTTGACAGAGAGCATCAACTGCCGTAGGGTAATTGGCACACTATTCGCAGGTTGCGAGAGTTAGATATTAGATATCCTTTAGGGTACGGGGGCCTAAAAACAAGTTAAAGTCTATGACTCAGAGAGGCTACTGTACTCATCCTAATATGATAGCGGGCAGTAATTTCGAACTGGATACAGACATGACCTGAAGTGTATACAAGACCCTAGTAGTCTATTAACTACACTGCAAAGATAATGTCGGTATCCCTTTAGAAAAAGAAGCCAACTATGAACTGGTATCAATATTAAACTCTATAAAGAGCACCTCTATGTAGTTAATGGCCAAGTGAAATCCCTGGCAATTGGCTGAGCTCCTCTTGACTACTCATTGCCTTCAGTGTTTCTTTATTTCATTTCACTTGAGGCTGCCTGTGATTGACTCTGACTTTTATAATAAAATGGCCAACGATCAAGGCCACGACGCCCTCATCAACCAATATGACTATCAGAGGACTGCAAAATCAGCAGTCACACTTTGAGTTCCCTATGATGCAAGCAAGCCTTGTATTCTTTGACGCGAAAAAAGCGAATCTTAGCTAAGTATCTAAACGAGAAGAACTTTCTAAAATTGAAACTGGCCAATGCAACCATGATGCCCAATGTGCCCCTAGATGAGCTGCGATGGCTTTGATCAAGTACTCTCCACCATCACCAAGGACCCACGCGTCTCTATTCCAGTGCAACAGAACGGCGTAAAATGCCAAGATAACGAGTGCTTCTGGCTGGCGCTGGCTCAGAAGATCGATATACTCTTCGTTCAACGTGACGCAAAACATGAGCGTAGCATCAAACCGTCGACCTCGCATCCGTAAGCTGTGATGAATAGAAAACGCTTGTTGTAACATGGATATGGTTTCTCGATACGCATCAACAGATGCTGAACCAAGACCAGACTCGTCAATCATCCTAGACAGTGGCTCCGTCTCTCTTGTTGAGTGGCCTTCAGGCGGGATGGCATCCTCGATGCGTTGCAGAAAGTCTCCGATTCCTGATTTCTTAATCATACTCCATGACTGTCCTGTCACTGCTCGGACACCTCGTTGTATAGACAAGTATCTCACAAATCTATCGAGGACAGCGCCCAGGTGCTCTCGTGGGCCCTGAAGGGTATCGCAGAGGACATGGACTCCAAGCAAAGATGAAAAGAGAAACATGGGCACACATGTCTCTTCCGAGATTTCGTCTCTCGCCTCGTTGAACAATGCTACCGCTCTAGTCTGGAGGGCCGTGGCTTGTTGAAGATGCCTTACTTGGGTCGGTTCGCTTTTGCTAAGGTGGAGAGCCCCGATGGCGAGGATTTGGTTCATGAGATATGGACATGTCAAGGCGTATTCCATGATGTCGTTGACAAGAGTGTGGCCGAAAGAGTCGCCTAATAACATGTCGGGAATGCTTGTTTCGATGTGGTGTAGGAGAGCTAGGTGGTCGAGAGTAAACAAGTCACCCCTTTCCAATGAAGCGTTGTAAGTGCTTGGAACGCCCTCAAAAGATCTATCGCTGGAGGGATTCGACGTTGGGGTGATAGCCGAGAGAAGAGTTGGGGGAATGAGACCAGGGGTGTCGCTGGTAGGGGTCCCATATGCAGGATCACAGCTGGCCGGAGACGTCTGGGTATCGGGACTTGTTTCTTGCGGGAGCGGCGACAATTCAGAAGCAGCATATGCGCATTGGCGATTCGATATTTTGCAGTTCAGACAGATCGGCCTGGACTCATCACACTTCATGTGTCTTTGCTTGCAGACTGTGCAGCCATTGCGCGACTTGCGATGCGCCCGACGGGGCTTGACTGACTCTGACCTATCAGCGGCTTTCCTTTTCTGACGAACCATGGTAGTCGATCGATGTAGTAGCAGTAGTTGGGTGAACGAGGAAAGGAAGAGGCACGGCAATGGATGGAGAAAAATACGAGGAGGACATCAAGATCAAGCAAGATCAAAGATGAAGGAATACTCGTATTTATCGCCCCAGCCGTGGCCCCTGGCACGTGCACTAGCCTCAATCACCCTGAGCCATTCCCTATTTAGTCTAGCTGTCAACCTTGGCATTGGCTAGACCGGGATATGATTGGTGGCTGTGTTTTGTGTGAATACGGATACTGGTATTCGTATTCCCTCAGCATGCAAAAGTAGGAGAATCGCGCAGCATGAGGAGGATTATCAGGGGCTTTGAGACTCGTGCAGAATGTGTTTACGCGTCCCCAGATTAAGTCGGGACATAGATCTTTCATCTCCAGTATCTATATATCCTACTTGTTTGCACCATATGCCTTCAATTTGGTATTCACTCAGACTCACCAACTCGTCCTTCGCAGATCGAGTAATAGCCTCCTCTCTGGCTCGATTTCCTCCACAAACGCCATACCTTCCTCCCTCGCCAAAAACCTACGAAAAACATCTGCCTCTCCTTTTCAGCCTCTAGTCGTTCCCAACCCTCGACAATATCTAGCCACGAGAATCCAGCCCCGAACCGAACCGATCCTACAATGTCTACAGAAGGTCTTATGGAACCCGTTCCCGGGGTCGAGCCTACGAAAGGTGGCATCTACCTTTGGCGATATGTCCCCAGCGTGGCAGCTGCCGCCATATTCCTCGTGCTCTTCATGGGCTCATTCCTCTACACGTCTTGGAAGATTTGGAGGACACGTGCCAATTTTTGCATTGTCTTTGCTGTGGGATGCTTCAGTAAGTTTAGCCGAGATACTCTATCCACCAAGTGTCGATACTAACTGATGACAGTGGAAATGGTCGGATATGGTGTTCGCGCCGGTGCTCGGAACAAGACCGGGCGGCTTATGCCCTTCTGCATCCAAAACATGTTCATCTTGGTCGCCCCAGCCCTCTTCGCCGCGAGTATCTACATGACCCTCGGTAGAATCATCAGGAGCATACGAGCCGAAAGACACTCCATGATCAAGCCGTCTAAGCTAACAAAGATCTTTGTCTTTGGCGACGTCTTCTCTTTCATGGTTCAAGGCGGCGGCGCAGGAATGTCTGTCGTGCAGAGCCAAAGCCTTGCCAAGTGGGCCGAGAGAATCGTCATTATTGGCCTTCTGATTCAGATCATCGCCTTTGGACTGTTTTGCGTCGTGGCTGTTGTCTTTCACAGGAGAATGAAGCGCGCTCCCACTGCAGCGTCAATTGGAAGCCTTGTTCCATGGGAGTCGACTCTGTACATGCTCTACGGTGTGAGCATTCTCATCATGATCCGTTCCATCTTTCGAGTCATAGAGTATGCCCAGGGCTACACAGGCTATGCTCTCTCTCACGAGTGGACGTTGTACGTCTTTGACGCTTTGTTGATGTGGATTGTTACTGTCATCTTTGCTTGGAGGTTTCCGAGCCAGCTTGATGTTGGGCTTTCAAGCAGTTCAGATGATGTGGGGCTGAACTACTCTCCTCAGAAGTAGAGGGGTTTTGGCGTTGTTTCACTGTGTTGATATGCATTACGTGGGAGATATTGGGTAGAAAGGGATTATTACATAGGTAGTTTCCCTCTGTGGCTTTGGCGCGTCTCCATGTCAATCTTTATAATTAGAATTTCCTTTATGAACCTTCCTTCTCCATTACTAATCAAACTGACTCAGGAGGTCCCCGCCACCTCTTGTCTCAACCAACCTCTTCTTTACATCATCAGAACCTGAGCCCTTCGGACGCGATGCCACCAGTGAATGCCCGCAAATCACGGACTGGTTGTCGCAACTGCAAAAATCGCCATATCAAGTGTGACGAGACGACTCCTTCCTGTATAAACTGCACCACTACTCGCCGCCATTGCTCGTATCTTAGCCTTGTTGCTCGGACAAGTGCACTTCCTCAATTACACCCTCCTCTGACTCAAACAAGAATATCTTCAATCCCCACGGCGATCGCGTCTCTTCCGAGTCAAAACCAGACCTTCACTGTGAAAGAAATTGCCCTCTTTCACCATTTTGGAGATGGCTTTACTGAGTGTATGCTGAACTATCATCCCTCGGCAGAGAAACTTCTGAGATTGGCTTCCAAACGTGCCCTAGAAGCCCCTTACTTGCTCAACCAACTCCTTGCTATCTCGGCAGCACATATCGGTTCAGCTAGAAACGACAATCAATTCTACTGTAGAGATGCTACGGTTTGGCAGACCCGTGCCTTGAACCATTTCAATACCATCGACCCAAATGCCCAAGATGGCCAGGGCTGGGTTTCTACCTTTTTCTTCTCCGTTTTCTTAAGTCATCAGGCGCTCTTGGAGCTCTCATCGGCCAGAGGCGACCTTGCAACATTTTTGACGCCTTTTGTAGGCTGCCTAGGCCTCCATAGAGGAGTCCATGCCATCACCTCCAGATATTGGCCGACCGTTGAGCCTCAACTGTTGCCACACCTTGATGCAACCTTTGTGAAGGCTATCGGAGCTTTTCAGCCGGAAAGTCTTGAGGACTGTAGTCAAGCAAATGGCTTTGATAAGGGTAATGAGTTTCATGACCTATTCACCCTTCTTGATACCAAGGTTTCCAACCAGAGTGGCCTATCTGATGTGCTACGGCAAGCAATTGAATCACTTCAAAGAGTGATCAATATCTCACGTTCAGATACTTCACGGCGCGTCCGAGCTATTCTGTCTTGGATGGTACTCGTAACTCAGGATTTTTCTAAGCTGTTGGAAACGCAGCAGCCAGAAGCTCTTGTTGTTCTCGCACATTACGGGGTCGCGCTTGATAGCATAAGGGACTACTGGGTAGTACGCGATATGGGACAGTATATAATAAGATCAGTGGTCCAGAGCCTGGACGAGGAGTGGCATGCGTGGCTCGCATGGCCGATTCAGAAGTTGGCTGAAGCTGAAGGCAGGAGTCCAGCTTGTAATTAGTCTGGTAAGATTCTGGGCATGCTGACAAGGTTGATTGCTATTGTTCACATGCAAGGGCACATGGAGACGACATAGGGATGTAATGAATATTAAAGAAAAATTCTCGAACAGGAGAGGTTTAGGCTTACGGATCTAGTGTTTTGATACTACATGGGATGCACCTGATGTAGACGCATGCGACTCGGTCTGGATGGATTAAGACTTAAATAGAATGAGACAAGGAATGCTCCTAGCCTATTGTGTGGTATACCTAATCATATTGATCCGCCCTCTGGTCTAAGATTAAAGTCTTGTATGACTTTGGTTGTTGAGACTCCTGAGCGATGTCCAACTGGATCGACGCGAAGATGTCAGCGGCCACCAATGCCAAAACACAGCCATCACCGCAAACATCGGCAGTGCATCAAAGAGGTAGAGAGGCCATTCGTGAGAAAGAAGATATCCATCGTTACCCATGACAAATTCTGCCACTCGAAAGATTGAGCGACCCATGACGAGCACACTAACGATATAGAGCATCCAGATTGTCGGTTCCCAGTTGAAGCCGCCAGCCAATGTGTGCTTGCTGACCGGATCCCCACGCATTCGAATGTGGAAGATGGTGACAGTGATGACGAAAAGCCCAAAGATGATGATCTGGATCAGTAAACCCCCTATCACGATCTTCTCCGCCATCTTGGCAAAGTCATCCATAACCATCATACCGGCACCACCTCCCTGAACCATCAACGAGAGGACATCGCCAGTAACAAATATTTTGGTGAGCCACTTAAGACTGATGATGGAATGGCGCTCGCCATTGGTCATACGGATGAGTCGGCCAAGCGTCATATAAATCGAGGCCGCGAAAAGGACGGGGGCCAGAAGAATTAGGGTATTCTGAATGACATAGGGCATCAATTGGCCAGTTTTCTTTCTTGCAACGCCTCGGGTGGCAAATCCGATCACCTCCACTATAACAGTCCGTTGTCAGTCTTTAATCCGCAAGGGCTTGTGTCAGATATACGCACTTATTCCGCCGATGGGAAACGGTATGGCAAACCAGCTTCGGTTTTTGGAGAGCCGCAAGGTATGTGCTATGGTGGCGATGCCAAACAAGGCAGCAGCAACAGCTGCACCCTCGAGAGATGGCAGATATTTCCAAAGGTAATAATTACCCTTGTAAGGTTCAAGAGTTGCCATTTTCGGGAGTGTCGAGAGAGACTGTGGAGACTGCAGATTTGGTGCCTGTCTTGGGGACAAAAGAATGACTTGAAGGAACGTAAAATGAACGACTAGAGGCTACAAAGGAGTGAATGAATGAATGAGATGGAGTAATCGACATAAGACAGTGTTGCAGGCAATTTCTTATAGATTAAGAAGACTACGAAAGTTTGGAATGAGCATTGTTAACCTCTGCGCTCAGCCATGTTTCGCGGTTCAGGCCCACAAACTCAGGAGGTGTGAATACGAGTATACGCACTTCGAATACTGGACCCCTAAATATAGCGTTAAGACACGCGCAACGCATCGGACCTGGCCCACATAGGGCAAGAAAGACAAGTCTTGGCCCGAGCTAATCGTCTCTCAATAAAATGGATGCTGCGACGAGAGTAGGGCCTTCTTCAAGCACTGGCGAACACGCGTATCCGTGGTTGAAGGTCACGAGTATTATCAACAGTTTGAGATGACGTATGTGCCTGGATACTCGTGCCCCCTGAAAGAGATTGTTCAATCTGTAACATGTAATATATAATGCGCGTAGATCAGAAAAAGGTCTGCGTCATGCTATTTCGGATAGGTACCATATAAGTATCTCATGTCTTCATGAACGACAACTTCTATTCTCCCCATCCCCCATCGCATTCCGTCTCATTCATCAAGGCACGACTATGGCTTCCCCCTGCTCGCCCGATGCGCTTGCTGCGCCAAAGTTCCTCGGTGGCCATGTCCTCAATTGCGACGTCAACTTGGTTGAAAACTACAACGCGACAGCCATCTCTATGCTTTACTATGGCCATCCGACAGTCAAGGTTGAAAACGTGAACTTCTGCAACATCACGGTAACCTACACGCACCCTGGCCAAAATGACACCATTAATGTCGAGACATGGCTGCCTCTGGACAACTACAACGGCAGGCTCCAGTCCGTTGGTGGTGGAGGGTGGGTAGCTGGTCGATATCCGCCAAGTTACACTGCCATGGGTGGTGCTATCAGGGAAGGCTATGCTACCAGCACCACGGATGCTGGCCTGAAGATGCAGGTGGACATGCAGCCAGACAGTTGGGCCTTGGCCAGCGAGGGTAACCCAAACCTCTACGCTCTCAACAATCTCGGATCTGTGTCTCTCAATGAGCAGGTAGGCGAGCTGACAATTGTGTTTGAGTCGTACTGACATGGCTAGGCTATCATTGCAAAGCAGTTAATCAAGAGCTTTTATGGGGATTATCCAGAATACTCGTACTGGAATGGTTGCTCCCAGGGCGGCAGGCAGGGTATGATGCTTGCGCAGAGGTTCCCCAACACCTACGACGGCATCCATGCCAGTGCCCCAGCGCTTTACTGGAACCAACTGGTTGGGTCTACTTTTTGGGCGCAGTTTCTCATGAATTACATGGAATACTATCCGTACCCTTGCGAGCTCAAAGCCATCACTGATGCAGCAGTCGAGTCGTGTGATGGCCTAGACGGCGTCATTGACGGTATCATCTCTGACGAAGAGGCATGCCGATTTGACCCTCTCTCCGTTGCGGGTACATCTTTCAACTGTTCTGATACCGGTAAGAAGATGAAGATCTCCAAAGAGGCCGCAATCTTGGCCAAGGCGACATGGGCTGGTCCAGAGACCAAGGACGGCAAATTCCTTTGGTACGGTCCTAACATCGGTAGCCAGCTGAGTGGATCTACCACGGCATTGACCAATGATATCGGCCTTGCCATGACCGAATGCTCCAATGGCACATGCACTGGCGTACCTGTGGGACTCGGTGAGGTCTGGTGGAAATACTGGATCAAATCTGACCCAAACTGGTCCTACGAGAACATGACTCATGAGGATTTCCAGTCCTACTTCAACTCCGGCATTCAGCGTTACGACTCCATGGTTGGAACAAGCGATCCTGATCTGACTGCCTTTTACAAGGCGGGAGGAAAGCTACTTGGTTATCACGGCATGGTGAGTGAAGTCTGCCATGATGGATCGCATTATCCTAACTCGACGCAGAGCGATCAGATCATTCCCGTCAAAAACACGGAACACTACTACGATCAAGTTTCCCGAAAGAACTCCAAAGTTCACGATTTCTACCGAATTTTCGAGGTTCCAGGCCTCCTTCACTGTTCTGGTGGTCCGGGAGGTCAGCCCAGCAACACATTTGACGCCCTTAGAGCCTGGGTCGAGAATGGGACAGTCCCGAACACTCTTGAGCACTCCTATGTTGACGTCGGTGGAGAGAAGCAAAACCGGTTGCTGTGTCCGTATCCGAAAAAGGCTCAGCTCAAGCGAAAGGCAAAGGGGAAGAAGGTGGTTGAGAGTGACGACTTTCAGTGCGTCGAGCCGTGACTTGTGGGGTAAAGGGTGATCTGAATGCACCCTGTTAGGGGCTGCTAAATTTCTTTCTAATTTTGTATTATAACATTTGCATCATTTTGTTTTGGCTTTATATAGCTCAATCAAAACATCTTCAAAATTACACTGTTTCCCACAAATCTCTGATTACGTCCTGCCATCATCGCCTGTGTCGTCATACAACGTGGCATATATATTGTTAGATAGTGAGTGCAAATGACAGTAGGCAACGGCGGCGGCTCCGATGACCCCTTGCCATCGAGACCTTGCCTATAGATATGGTCAACTGGTAATTGGGTATTGAACGGACTGCCGGAGCCATGACAATATCAGCCACTTTTGTCGTGTCCAACATCAACATAGCTCTAACGAGGACATGTATTACTAAACAACAAATCCGATTGATTGATGGGCTCTATTAGAGCATTGATGGAGTTGAACATCTCAAACTCTTAGTTTGTATGGATCGATCACCCAGAATGATTGCCTCTGAGAACTCAGAGTTCTGCAAGTGGACTGGCCAAGCCCTTAACTCCGTCTCCGTGGGTCGGAATTTAACTCAACCCGCGGCCACCCGCCAAAGATGGCATGTTCCCCCCTTGGACCATCAACCTGCTTGTCTCGGTCATTGATCCGTGGGTCGGAAAGGAGATGATCACCGCCTTTCACAACTCATCTTCGGCCCTTCTTCTGCCAAGCCGGAGCGTCGTCAAGGGCAAGACGATTATGACATGAAAAGATGCCTAGTATATAGTTTCCTTACTCCAAGCTTCATCCAAGTCATAATTTCCGTATCATCCTCTACGCCTCCAAAATCGACACATTTACTCATCATGCGTTTCTCATCGCTCCCCGTTGCGACAGTCGTGGCCTTTTTAGGCCAAACGGCCTCTTGTTCTCTTGCCTGCAAAGTTCTTCCTGATCTCCCAGAGTCAATCTCTGAGGGTCATGAAGCTTTACTCCTCCTTCAACGCGAAACAACTGCCATCTGGGCTCAAGCATACGCTGATAAGAACCTGGATACTCTTCTCTCTTATGTCGTCGACCCTTATATTCAGCACAATCCTCTCGCTCCCTCTGGCAAAGCAATCGCCCAGGTGGGAATGACCCAAATCTTTGCCACTCCTGGTCTCATTAACAACGTTACCCGCGTCATTTCTGATCTCAACTACGTTGCTCTTCGCGTTCATCGGATCCAGCCCAACACGACTGATAAAGCAATTGTTGATATATTCCGGCTGAACGGTACCTGCATCACGGAGCATTGGGATGTGCAGCAGACCATGATTCCCAGCTCAACAAACCCGCTGGCTTACTTCTAAACTGGTCAACGAAATAGTATGATTTAATCAGTGTTTCACTGGGAAACTTTCTGATACTTTAATAGTTGAGGACGTATATAACGTGGTGCAAGCGTATAGGATAGCTGGATCTTGAGTCGAGGTCAAGCGGTGGACATAAGTCTCACGCCCTCGTTGTTGAGCACTACAATTCCATCCAGATAGAGTCACACCTTCGTAGGACCTGGAAAAAAAGGAGATAATTCTCTATGAAGTATCAGTTCACATTGCATCATCGCCGTCTATTAATTTAGCCAACAAAATATGAGAACATCCGCAAAGTCCCCTTTGCCTGTTACAAGGCACACAAGCTCATAGTCAACAAGATGAATGACATCAGGCCACCTTTCCAAATCACAAATTGCCGTCATTTGGCGCGTCTGAACTCACCGATGATGGGTCGGGGCAATGCTTTGGCCCGAAACCCGCAAAAGTCGCCGACATGAGGCGTGAGGCGGACTTGGCCAAACCATCACGAGTGGGTCGGTTGAATGGCAAGGCTCTGAAATTGGTTTAGTAAAGCCAGTTTTGATGTGGAGGTCTCAGTTGCCCAATCATAACCTGATAAACCCGCGGAACGAGAACGACACCATTCGTCAGTTCCAAATCAAGCTCCGCAACTCTAATAAATGGAGAGAAGGACAGCAGGGGTTGTGCCATGGAACCTCTCAGCATGGCATGCACTCATACAACACACGACAAAGTGTTTCAATAATGGCCCCTCAGATGACGCCTTCGGTGGTGCCGGAGCTCAGGCGTTATGCATAGAAGTCTTGGTCCGTATATATTCATCTCTGTCTGGGATGTTGCCAGCGACGTGCCCTCCCCTGTCTCCCTTCTCTCGGCACTCATTACTCAACAAATAGCTCAGCATGACTACCATAAACAACGTTGCTGTCATTGGCGTATGTTCATTGAATATTCGTCGAAGCTTTGGCTAACCGGGAAAGGCCACCGGAAACCTTGGTCCACACATCACAAGGGCCCTTGTTGATCATGGATTCAAGGTTACTGCTTTGATCCGCGCCTCTTCTTCGTCTGTTCTATCGGCAGATATTGAGGCCAAAAGAGTCGACTTTGATCTCAAAGAGTCAATAATCGAGGCTCTAAAGGGACAGCATGCGGTCATATCAACCATTGGCACACTTGCTGTTCCCACACAGCTGATGTTGATCGATGCTGCTGTCAGTGCTAATGTCAGGCGCTTCATCCCATCTGAGTTCGGAGTTGATACTAGATTGGTAGCAGGGACAAAGCTTGAGCCGCTTCTTGCGGGAAAAATCAAGGTCGTTGAGTATTTGAAGGAGAAGGCTCAGCAGCATGACAATTTTTCCTGGACTGCACTGGCCACTGGATCGCTTTTCGAGTTTGTAGGCAGTTCCGCTCCTCCCGATGTTAGATATCAAGCTAAACATTTCTTGACTGTCCAGGGTTTGCTCCGTGGTGCCTTTGGGTTCGACGTCGCCAGAAAACATGTCACCATCTTCGACTCAGGGGATGCGCTCTTCTCCCCTACCACCTTCAACCTCGTCGGACAAGCTGTTGCGGCTATTCTCTCTAAAGAAGAGCAGACGAGGAACCAGTACCTCGCCGTTTCATCTTTCACAACCTCTCAAAACCAGCTGTTGAAGATACTTGAAGAACAGACGGGAGAGGAATGGGCCCAGGGACACGTCTTTACCAGCGCTTTGGAAAAGATAGGATTGGAGAAGCTTGGCCAGAAAAACCCTCTTGGAGTTTTGGATCTTATGAAAGCCTTTCAGTTCCAGGATGGCCAAAACAGAGCGTTGAGCGAGGAGATCAATGATGCCAAGGCTCTCGGTTTGTCATCTGAAGATGTTTTGTCTCTAGTCAAATCCTTGATCTAAAGCCGTGACTTGCTAGGTTACAATCTATAAAACTTAAATAATTCATTGGGCGGACTGAACGCGTATTTGTGTGGACAAGGGAGCGATGCGCTCATTCCCCTGGCACACCGTGAAAGCTTAGCCAAGGTAATACGCTCTAATTGACAGATCATGTCAGGGGCTATCAAACCATAGCGGAGATCACCGGGAGAATTACCTGAATGGTTCTAGCACCAACGCCGGCCAACGGTACTCTTCGCATTTTATGAGCCGTATGCGTCTCGGAGGGTAATTTACGCCGACCCAAACTCCGCTCCGCTCCATGCACCCATCAGAACCGGCCTTTAAAGCCTCCTGGTTCGGGACCTCAAGCATCCACAAGCTGGCAGTCACTCGTTTTGTTATTTTGCATCCAAAATCGACAAAATAAACTACGAAATGGCGACCACTATGCAAATATGGCAATACTCCAGCCCCGTTGAGAAGATCGAGGACTCCTTGGCCATCAAGGAGCAAGTTCCTGTTCCTCCACACTCCTCATTGGGCAAAGATGAAATGCTCATCAAAGTTATTACGGCTTCCATCAACCCAGTCGACTACAAGCTTCCCGAGTCGGGTATCATTGGAAGGATCATGATTCCCAACCCTGCAACGCCAGGCCTCGACTTTTGTGGTCGTGTTGTCGACAAACATTCCTCGATAGCCGGGTTTGAAGAAGGCCAACTAGTATTTGGAAGCTTCGCAGCTCATAAACAGTTGGGGACGCTTGCGCAATACACTGTTGTGTCTGCAGCCTGTTGCGCGCTGCTTCCAGAGGGTATCGACCCAGACGATGGCGCTGCTGTAGGAACGGCGGCAACCACAGCGTATCAATCTTTGATGCCAGATAAGCTACCGTCAGCTGCAAACATCTTCATCAATGGAGGGAGTGGTGGTGTTGGGACATGGTCTATTCAGCTTGCAAAGGCAATGGGTGCCAAGGTAACAACGACCTGCTCAACGAGAAACCTGGAGCTATGCCAACGTCTTGGCGCTGATCATGTCGTCGATTACACCAAGACCGACATTGTCGAATTCCTGAAGCAGCAAGGTGCTGTTTATGACCTTGTGATCGATAACGTGGGGAATCGGCCAGATCTTTACGATAACAGCCACCTGATGCTAAAGGCTGGTGGAACATTTGTTCAAGTTGGTGTTGGGGAGTCTATGTCACTGAAGGGCATTGCATCTACCATGAAGAAACAGATCTGGCCGTTTGGGACTCCTCGCTTTTACTTTGTCAACATGAAGAACTCGGCCGAGTTTTTCCAGGTCATTGGGCGGTGGATGGCAGAAGGTAAGGTCAAGCCAGTGATCGCGGCCCAGTTTGATTGGAAGGATGTTCCAGAAGCTTTCCGGCAGCTGCGAGAGGGTCGTTCCCCCGGGAAAATTGTGGTCAATGTTAGTCAGGATCTATAGGCTTGGGAACCTCGGAGAATCAGGCAGTTGAGGTCGATTTGATGATCAATGTGGATGTATTGATACTGAATGCGATATAATTTATCCTTCAATGTGGCTTCCCAATAACTGCGTCACTACAGCCACTCGGCTGGTCCAAATGTCTCTCCCATGGGAACAGTATCGAGAGGCACACCCATTCCATCGGCAGTCGTGTCTTGAACAGAGTTTCCCCACCAGCGGAGGGACACACCTGGGTAAGTGAGACAGAAGAAGACGAGGAACGTGGTGATAGCCAAAGCGCTATCCAGAGATGAGGAAAGAAGGTAGTTGTACTTTGTCCACCAGGCGTGATAGCGTCGCTTGATCAACATGTTGAAGGCAAGTCCAACAAGACCCCAAGAGATACAGTTGGCGGCAGTTGCGGGTGGGATAGATGAGGTGGATGCAAAGATGACAGGAGTATGTGTCTAGACTTGATGAGTTTCTCTCGGCATCTGGCATACGTGATGGTGTTACTTACGTGTTGAAGAAGCCTGTTCTTTGGGAACCGTCTAGAAGCGAAATACACGATAACTGGCAACACAGCTCCGATCAAGAAGAACCAGAGCATGCTGTTGTACATGGAGCCTGACTTGAAAAGTTTGGTAGGTCCAATCAGACCCCAAAACACGGCGTTGGCTGCATATCCGTTTGCCAGGGGACAGCGGAACTGTTTAACTGTTAGCTAGGTACTTGAAAAGTGCAATATTCCCTCACGTCATTAACAGCTTCAGGAGTGCAAATGCCTTCCACGTTGGCCATGGCCCACAGGTTGACGCCTGTTTGGACTAGCCACGAGATCAGGATCGAGAGTATTTGAGCGGTGAAGGTAATTCTAGGAGGCTATAGCAATGTGTCAGCAGAGTAGAGAGAGAAAAGACGTGAAATATGAAGCAGCTAGATGACGTACAATCTTCATGTAGTAGCCCATCTTCATAGACTGAATGTATCCAAGGCCCTGGAATGTGCACACAAGGGTAAAAACCTTGAAGACAACGTTGTTCATCATGTTTCCTGGCCAGATGAAACCTCCAATAAGTGCAGCCAAGACACCTGTATTGACGGTAATGTTGCAGGTGGCCTTCATCAAACCAATCGGGATCAGCAGCACAATGTTCAACAAGATGCTGATGATGAGTCCCCACCAAGGAAGCTGGGTATTCTCCACATAGAGGAAGGCCATGCTGATACCAATCAGGGCTGCAAAGACACCTCCATACCACCAGATAGGAACTGGCTTGTAAGCACGCATCAGACGGCCGTGGATGTCTTCTCCTTCATGACTATCGTTCTTCGAAATGGTGGCCTTCAAAGCACCCCATACCAATTCCCTGTGATACAAGGCCGTATGAACAAGGATCGAGGTGACCGAAGCGAATCCCAAGCCATACGAGAGCACCGATGTCGTGGATAGGAAAACCGGTGAGTATTCGGCGTACGCCTCGTCATTGATGCTGTAATCGGGGTTCATGACACGAGAGGTGTTGTATGGGGCTCCGGTGTTGTCAAAGGTCGACGACGATGAGAAGGGGAAGAATCTTCCATACCACACATTTTGCCAATGCAAAGCGGGTGATACAATCCAGAGAAAGAAGACACTACCTCCAAGAACGTTCAGAATTGCCCATGAAGGTACAACAAGAGGTGTCCCTAAATAACCAGAGATCTGATTCCAGTCCAAGGTCAAAGGCAGAAGGTCCATGCCGGTAGTTGCGCCAAAGACTTGGTTGAGAGTGACATCGTTGGGACGAATCCAAGTGATCCAGGCAAAGGTTGTCAAAGCTGTAAACAGGAATGATGGAACAACCTGCCAAGCTGCTGCGGCCACGGTAAACACCCAAAAGAACTTCATGCGATGCATCTTCCAGCCGTTGGCGACGACATTTTGGAACTTGGAATCGTGAAAGCCGTAGATCATGGAACATGTTGGCAACGCACCGGGCCAGACGCAAAAGGCTGGTTGAACTAGGAAGCGGTAGAACAAGCCAACGAACCCAAAACTGAGAGCTTGAGTCGAAAGCAGGAATAGCAGTCTGTAACTCGGAGATATAGGGATGCCGAGGAATTTGTCGAAGGCCACATAGACATCGCTGGCGAGGGAACCGTTGTCAAAGGCAGACACCAAGGAAGTCATGATGGCTGTGATGGTGTGCTCCTTGTGATTGAATGGTCCTGGGTTGAGACTGAACTCCCATCCGAACGGGAGACGTACGACGGTGCTCGGAAGGACCCGGGCCATGAAATGACCGACAGGCAATGTGATAATGATGACGAGGTTGGACGACAGGAAGACTATAGCACCGAGTGTCAACAACTAGAAGAAACGGAAACTTCAGGTTGCGATATACATACTCGGAGGAGAGTGCAGTTGAAAGAACTGCAGGATCCCAGAAAAGATCAAGGTCGATACAATGCCCAAGAACCAACCCCGAAAGGTGTTGACGGGGAGCTCCGGGTCGTCGAAGGGAGGCACCACAGCCTGAACCTGATCAAAGGGCCTTGTATTGATCAACAGTGTTAGTTGAAACACGTGTATAGAAGAATAGAGGCAAACTTACGAGTCCTCGACGCTACCATTCTCAATCTCGGCGTCATGGGCTTCTGCCGTGGATTTCTTCAGATGACTGTCGCCATCAGAGGCTGGGTCTTGTTGAACCTGGCTCTGCGCCATAGCTCAAGTCTTGATGAAACAAACAAACAAGGATTGCCTGGCTCAATTGCTATTGTCTCGAGGTCAAAGCTCTTGCGACTGGCCCAGACTGAAGCTTCTCCAGCCGGGGAAGATGTGGGTATTATTTCCATCGCCATCTCCAATACGTAACTAAGTCCTTATCGTTATCTGTTTGACAGGGCCGGGGTAATGAGACGCTAGCGATACCACGTACAGAATTTCCTTTTTGGTGTTTCTTTATCTCGTTCTTGTTTGGGGTTAGTTTGTCCCTTATCAGCCCAGGATCGGGTTGCTTGTCCGACATGTTGGGAGTGCATCAAGTTGATGGCACACGATCCGGAACTTGGCGACTCATTCATGCATGGAATACTCATGTGCAACGAGGTGGCGATATTCACAGAAGTCACAAGTTCGGCTACTGGTTCACTGTTATCGCTCAATGGCAACCCTAGTCTCTGTAGTGCTGTAGGGTAGGTAGCCACGCGACGACGCGACGCGACTGTTATGATGAGCCGTAAATGTTCATAAAATCCAGGAATTATAACAAGAATTAAAAATAATAAGAAAATACTCTAACCTTCTCTTCTATAAAGTTGCTATGCTCTTATTATTATCTATTCTAAGACTCAGATTTGCTCTTAGCTTGTAACCTTAGGATTTTCCTCCTAGCCATGTTTATAATGATTTGATACTAAAGCAGTCCAGAAAGTGGCAAAATGCGTCGTCTCATTAGTCCCGTGATTTTCTATTAAAGTTGATAAAAACGTATTAGTGTAGATAGTGCTCCCGGTATTGATTATCGTCATCTGACTTTTGTGGTGGCGCATGTCGCCCATGATCGTTACTAGATTACCTACTTTGACTATGGTCTCTTCATCTCATGACATTGGCTGAACACCTAATAGTGAGAGCCTCACTAGTAACCCTATCAGAGAGTTGATGTTTATCGTTGGTATCCGATAAATGTTCAGCCCGTTTATCCGGACTGTACTTCTTGATATCCATGTTCCCGGACGTCCCCCCGTTCACAATTACCGCATTCGGAAACATCGGACACGTCCTTCTGGAGCATGTAGTTCTGATTGTGTGATAGTCTTCCAAGGCTCATATTTTAGCTGGCAGTTGAATGATAAGCTTACGATTACATGTTTATTGACTTGTGGAATATCGTTCAACACCAACAAGCTGCTTTACACTGTTAATCTCCAACATGACGGTAGGCCCGAAATCAAATGGCACCAATGGTGTCAGCCCAGCGCCTTTGAACGCGAAGCTACTCCAAACAACCCTCGTCGCTCCGGCTGATGAAGCTCCAGTTCCAGCTGGCGATGACCCCATTCGAAGATCTCAGAAGTGCACCACTAGCCACATGCTGGCTGTGAACTGGACAAAAGATGCTGGATGGGCCGTGCCAACTATCAAACCGTACGGGAACTTCTCCATGGCCCCGACGAGTAGTGTTCTGCATTACGGGACCGAGTGCTTTGTGAGTCTTTGCCACTGCCTGACATGGAATTTAAACCATGTCTTGTACCCGAGCCTGTATCTAACATGATACAGGAAGGGCTCAAGCTTTATCGTGGATTTGATATGAAGCTCCGATTATTTAGGCCCGACCTCAACTGTGCCCGCCTTAGACTATCCTCCCTGCGTGGTGGTCTTCCCGACTTTGATCCTGGCGAACTTCTCAAGCTCATCGAGGCCTTTGTCCATGTTGACGGAGAAAGATGGTTACCTGAACCGGGAACATTCCTATACCTACGTCCCGCAATCATTGGAACTAGTGCTGCTCTGGGAGTCAGCCGTCCCGCCGAAGCCACTTTGTTTCTCGTCGCAGTCCTATTTCCCCAATTTGGGCAGGCAGGGCCTGGTTTGAAGCTACTTTGCTCTTCAGGACAGGTCAGAGCTTGGCCTGGCGGATTTGGAAACGCTAAGGTGAGGATGATTACGCTTGGATTTCGACATCTGAATGTGGCTAACGTCCCTTTCCAGCTTGGTGCCAACTACGCCCCGTCTCTGGTCGCTCAGGAAGAGGCCAACGCACAAGGATTTATCCAGGTGTTGTGGCTATTTGGACCCGAAGACAATGTCACCGAGGCGGGTGCAAGCAACTTCTTTGTCATTATTCGTAACGAAGAAACGGGGCTGCCGGAGCTCATCACGGCACCGCTGGGTGACATCATCCTTGATGGCGTGACCCGTCGAAGCGTTCTGGAGCTCACGCGGGAGAGACTTGAAAAGCCTTCGGAGGGTATCCAGCCTCTGGTCGCAGTGGAGCGGCCCTTTACAATGGCAGAGATGGTAGAGGCTTCTAATGCAGGCAGGCTATTGGAGGCATTCGTGACTGGTACTGCTGTAAGTCTTACATCTCTTAGTTTGTCTGATCTGCGCTGACATTGTGAACCAGTTCTTTGTGGCTCCAGTTGGTATGATTAGGTACAAGGACACCGACATTCATATCGGCAACAAGACTGAGGAGGGTGATCTTGTAGCGCCTTATACGTTAATGTTGAGAAACTGGCTTAAAGATATTATGTATGGGAACGAGCCACATGCCTGGGGTCCAGTTCAAGGCAAGGCCGTGTGACATCGCTTGTTGGGATCTGTCATAGCGTCATAAGCGATAGAGGTTGGAAGTAATTTGAATCTTGATGTATACAGATGACTTTGGCGATATCTAGCGCCCAAGTAAAATATGACTATGTGAGTGCTAACTTATTCATATTCCGTATTTGACTTCCCATATAGATTCCGAGCTTGAAAAGATGATTAACGCTCTGAATGACTTCCTCTCTTGCACGACAATTGAGTTCTTGTACTCTAAATATACCTATAAAACCTGAAAAATCGGAGTTAATAACGCTTTGCCCTCTCTGTTAAGAACTCCACTGCTTGTTCAAGTGCATGCTTCATATGGTTCTGTCAAGCAATGGTTAGTCCTAGTACCGCTCCGATCGGGGTGAAGCAATACCTCTGCTGATTCAACTAACAAACCGGCAACATGAGGGAGCAGCGCGACACAGTCCAGGTCCAGCAGGTTTTGACTGATGCGCGGCCTAAATTCATATTGTTAGCTCTTGGACTTGTTAGCATGTGATGTGAAAGTTACTTACTCAAACTCGTAGACGTCTAGACCAGCACCGCCGATAATTCCGTTTTCGATGCCCCATACCAACGCTTCCTCATCGATGCATTTGCCTCTGGCAACATTGACAACCCTGACCCCTGTCTTCATGAGCTGGATCCTGTCCTTATCGAGGATATGATGTGTCTCGCGCGAATATGGACACGAAAGCACAACACAGTCGACTGCAGACACCATCTCATCAAGGTTGCTCCACGCAACGCCGATTTCATCTATCTCCATTTTTTCGTCATTTGGGTTCTGACTGACATAGTTGACTTGCATTCCAAGAGCCTGTAGGAGATGCCCAATACGTTTACCTATACGCCCGTATCCGATGATACCAACACTCTTCCCACTTGGCTCGAGGCTATTCTTGGAAGCCCTCGTCATGGCTCCAACAAAGGCTTTTGGATCTCCCGATCGAGCTGCCTTCTCTGCCGCACCAAGCAAGCGAAATGCTGAGATGACGAGGTACAATGCCACTGTTGCGGTGGCATCAGTACCCCCCGCCGTGCTGCGAACCGTAATTCCACGAGCGGCATTGCCGGCAATATCTTCTGATTCCAACCCATGACCCAGATTGATGAGAAGAGTCAAATTCTTGGGCAAGGTTGGTGTCCAACGTCCCACTCCGATTGTCCAACCATTGGGAAGACCAGTTGTGCTTTCACCTCCAAGACGAAGAATAGCAGAGGCATTTGCTAGAGGTGATGTTGGAGACTCGAGATCTTTGTAGAACTTCTCCTGAGAGGAAGGCTTGTAGGGAATAATGTTGAATCGAGATGTCAAGGAGGCTGCGACTTTAGCTGCAGCTGGTAGCAGAGTTCCGAGATAGACAATCGTGGGCTTGTCGACAGCCGCAGCCTCAGGCAAAGGCGCTGGGAGAGAACCCATAATGTGCTCGGGGGAACGGCCGAAGGGGTTGTTCAGTAGGAAGGGTGTAGCGTCGAGCAAACTTCACACATAGCGGCCTATCCAAAGTTCCTATGGGAGCCATGGCTTAAAGGCTGCACGCCGTTTAAATATTCCATTTTGGGCAGTGTAATCGAGATCTGGTCGTGTTATCGCAATGATCCGAATGGGCCGACTTCCTTGTAAGTACAGAAGAGAGCTATCATTCCCAATTATCGGCTTATTGCCAACCAAGATCACATACTCGAGGCCTGTCATACAGAACTTCATATTGATGCCCTACAGCCAGAGCTATCGTAACAGTTTTCATTCAGTCTTCCTGTTCTTATGTCTAAGTATACCTGGTTCCATAGAAGAGAAACTGTTCGAATTTACAGCTCTCCGCCGACCAGCCAAGTGTTGATCAGGTGCAGTGAGATCTCAGGCTGATCCAACGGCACCATATGTCCAGCCCTATCTACAGTAACAAAGCTAAAGCGAGAAGACTTCTTACTCTTTGAGTTAGCCTTGACGGCAACCTCCTTCATTGTTCCCGCCTCAACCATCTTCCCCTCCTTTGGTGCATGCCAAACCCGCATATCCCGCGACACAAACTCGGCTTGGCCAGCCCAAGCCACTCCCTCCGTCCATCGCAGGTTCCCGGCTGTGTTGCATGCCAAGTCTAAGTTGCCGTTATAGATGAGCACGTCGACCTCATTTTCAAGGAGGAAAAGGACTTCTCGAGCGGTGTTGACGTAGAGATCATTCCCCATACCAAAGAGGTCCTGGATTTCCTCGTTCAAAACGGTAAAGTTGCCAATCTGCTCAGGAACGCCAAGAACATCGCGAACTGAAGGCTCGTTGACGTAGTCCTGGATTCTGAGGACTCCAGTGTAACATAGTTGGTCCACCTCGCAAGTTCGCGTGATATCAAATGGATCACGGCCGCCCTCTCCGGTCTCGCTGTCAAACAAGGCTCGGATCTGACCACTACAGAAAGAATCTGCGGCGTGGCAGAGAATTGGATCAGGATTTTGGTAACAGGATTCGTGAAGTGATACACATCGAGGAAGAGCCTCGCGAATTTGTGTGCATCGTGTCTCGTTGAAAACAGGTACGTCAACGCCTGGCTTAGTCGTGCAGAGGGTGTCGTAGTATCCGTATGTGGTATCCAGTGGCGAAACAAATCCGTCTCCGATCATTACGCTCTTCAGAGGGATCTCAAGGCCAGCTCTCAAGCCAGGATCAATCTTGTTGTAGCGCACAATCTCTGCAGCGACTGTTGGTACGTAATGTCCGCCATAGCTCTCGCCCGAAATGTGGAAAGGCAACGAGCTCAGATGTGGGAAAGCGCTGTAGAAGATTTGAAGGAAGATGTGGACATCCTCGGCAGCAGTGAAGGAGTCGGAGGGCTTTTCAACACCCTCGTCAACATAAGAGAAGCCGGTTCCAGCTGGTTGGTCGATGAAGATCATGGATGTATTGGCGGTCCAAGAGAATGGGTTTCGTCGTGTCCCAGAACCGTCTTCTTTAATCAGGCAAGGGCCAAGTTCCATCATCATACCTACATCTATCAGTTTCGCCGACGTTGGTAAGGCCAATGGAGGATAACATACCAATGAGCCCACTGCACCCAGGACCACCCGTCATCCATAGATTGAGGGGATCATTTTGAGGGTCGGAAAGACTCTCAACATACCCTGCACCTCGGTATTAGAAAGGCCGGGTAGACGTAGGCTATTCGAGACTTACAAAAGAAGAGGTGTTTCCCTTTGGCCTCTAGCCACCCAGTGTATTGCTTGGACTCAGTATCACAAAGGCTGGAAGATTGCTCCCGAATACGCATTGAGTATCCGGGATAATGCTTCAGACCAAAAGACTGCCACTCATTCGAATCATCCCCCAAGAGTTTCTGCTCAATCGGCGTTGCAGAGACTGGCGAGACCACAGCAGCCAAAGCGAGCGTCAAGGTTGTGATTGCACGAAGAGCCATGATGAGCACAAGTTGCAGTATCTTGGAACGTATGTTGTGCTTGTCTTAGCTACCACTGCGAGCGATCAAAGGGTCCTGCAGGTGCTTATCAGTCTGCTCCCGGGCCGGGGCTACCGGGAATAAACGCCTCAGGGTCAGCCCGGATTAGACGGCCGGTTTCGAACCCACCCCGGCTTGACCGACCCACTCGTAAACACTTCCAAAAGCGGCAATCCTGTACGAGCGGTCGCAGAGTGATCAGGCCTTCCACTTGTGGGTATGGGGCTCTGTTTGTGTTCATCGCACTTGATTACTCGATTAGATACTAGATAATGATAAACCCAGAGGTTCGGATCCTGTCGGTTCAACTGTCATTAGCGAATCGATCAACTGGCTACGGTAGATTACATCAACACCGCTCCCCATTCTTTACCTTCACTGATACCTTTAGTTGGCGGCTCTGGTATCATCATGCTCATGTTTTAATGGCCGATTCAAACACCACAATGCCTTTGGGGGCAGTCCTGAGGGTCTCGCTGAACCTGGGAAGCACCCTTACGCTCCTGGGGTTGTTCTGGGCTCAACTTGCCCGTAGCCGTCAACAGTCGCACAAGTCGGCTACTTACATGTCGAGCCATGTCTTTTTCAACACACTCAGCCTCGTTATTATCGTGTTTGCCATTGGTTCTCATTTTTGGGAGGCCTTGAGCACATCTACACCTTATCAACGCCTCGAAGATGCCTCCTGCACCGCCGCATGGGTGAGTCCTGACTTAGACTATCTAGGAGCCCTAGCTAACGCATGATGATCAGAGTGTCGTCCTCTTGGCTCGACTGGCATACTTTGCTTCTCCCGTATACAGGCGACTTCTACATGTTCTGGCCAACAGTCTTTCTTTTGTCCTCTTCCTGGTCAATACCGTCCCGACCATCCTCTATCCGCTCGTCATCATTCCCTCAGCTGGAAGACGCCCTGTATTGGACACACTCCTTATCTGCAACCTGGGCTCAACCTTTCTCGCATCAATTATCCTCCCCGCCTTTACGCCAGCACACAGCATACTTCCCGATGAGGGCTCATCTCTACACCCCTCACTGGCATGTTCGCCCATTATCCGATGGTGGTCCTACGGATGGGTCACACCTTTCGTGGCCTCAGCCTACAAGAAGGGAGGCCAACTTGATGCAGACCACCTTCCTGAGTTGACCGTCACCGCCGACCCCCTCTTGCTGTCGACCAAGTTTGTCGAGGCGCGGCGCAAATCAGACTCTACCAGGCAGGCCTTGTGGTTCACTTTCAAGGATCGACTTCTAATTATGGCCATACTCATGGTGTTTTGCGGCTTCTCCGAATTCCTGGGAGCCATTGGGCTGCGAAGTCTCTTGACAAGTCTCGAGGGTAGTGCACCCGATGGATCTTTTCGGCCGTGGTTCTCTGCCCTTCTGTTTGGTGCCTCTCCTGTCATTCGTGGCTTGTTCATGCAGACTTTCGAGTTCTTCTCAACCGACACAATCTGCCGACTGAAGGGGATGGTGATTTGTGTTATCCACAAGAAGATTTTGAAGCAAAGGGATGGTGGTCGCATCGATGTAGGCCAGGTGACAAACCACGTCGCCGCAGACATCGACAAGATCTCTATCCTGAGATATACCATCATGGCTGGCTTCATGGTTCCCGTTGAGGTGGCTGTTGCTAGTGTTATTCTGTACCAGACACTCGGTTGGTCAAGTGTCCCTGGATTGGCCCTAATTGTCATTACTCGAATTCCCATTTCCTGGTATGTCAACCGATACCAAGGCCGAGCCCAGTCACGGGTAATGGGGGCAATCGAGGCAAGAGTCCGTCGTGTCAGCGAAGTCGTCGATGGGCTGCAGACCATCAAAATGCTTGGTCAATCGTTAGCTTTTACCTTGTGGATCGGCGAGAAGCGAAAGGCAGAACTTCGTGCAATCTGGAAGAAGCTTGTGATAGCCACAGCCTCAGAGACTCTCTCTTCCTCCTTCGTCCTCATTCCACTGATCCTGTCGCTGTGTATCCACACCCTCATTGCTGGGCATCGCCTTAGTCCTGCTGTCGTGTTTACAGTTGTGTCAGTCTTCAACACGTTGAAGGGCATGATGTCTCTGGCCGTCATTGGTGTCAGCACGCACGCGCAGGCCATGGTTTCCGTTGACCGGGTGGTCCAGTTCTTGGATCAAGATGTCGACAGCCTCCTGGAGCAGGATAACATAACCTTCACGACCCCCTACAGCGACGAAAGCAGGGCCGATCGAGCCAACGACCTTGGAGCGAGGGACGCATCCATCGCTGTGAGGCTGCCTGATAATTCACACCGGATAATCCTGCGTGGCATCTCTTTCCAGGCTCCTCGAGGTGGTTTGACCGTTATTACAGGGAAAACTGGGTAAGTTCATACTCCTTCAATTTTACAATGAATGCTGACCCTTTTGCAAGATCCGGCAAATCCACACTTATCAAAGCCCTTCTTGGAGAAGCCCCAGTGATCTCTGGCGAAGCATCCCTTCGTTCCAACGGGTCCGAGACGATATCTTACGCGAGTCAGGTTCCATGGCTTCGTAACAGTACGATCCGAGACAATATCCTCTTTGGTGCACCTTTCATCTCAAAGAGATACCATGAGGTAACGCGAGCTATGGCACTGCATGTCGATTTCCGCCTTCTCCCAGATGGTGATCTTACTACTACTGGGGAGGCTGGATCCTCACTTTCAGGCGGTCAGAAGTCTCGTGTTGCTCTCGCCAGAGCTATATACGCAAATACAGACATCGTTATTCTCGATGACGTGCTCTCGGCTTTGGATGCAACAACTTCTAGTCACATCATCGACGAGTGCATCTTTGGGCCGTTGATGAGAGACCGGACAACAATTCTAGTCTCGGACAAGGTAGAGATATGTCGTCAGGCTGACCAGGTTGTGGAACTGGTTGACGGAGAGGCCCGGGTCTCTATGCGGCAGCCTGACACGACCGCCCTCAAACCTGGAGCCGTTGAGACGTCAAACGTCAGAGAACTTGAGCTCTTCCATGAACCTGACTCGGAGACTCAAGTCCTACGAGAGACAGTACTGTCCAGGCCACCAACAGGAGAAGACTCGTCGCGTGCTCAGTCCGAGAAAGTCCTGGATGGCCTCATCGGAAAGTCTACCATCTTCAAATACCTAGGCATGTTTGGGTCTCCGGCGTTCTTGGCCTTGTTGTGTGTCTTGATCTTATCAGGTCAGGCTGCTGACACCCTGTCTTCACTCTGGCTGACGAAATGGTCTGCCAGTTACACCTTCGACCAGGAGCGCAGGACCGACAAGACCTCGCTGTTCTTTGCATCTGTATACTCGATGATGGGAATCTCACAGCTCGTACTGGTTTGCGTATCAACTCTGATCTTCTATAGAGGCGCCATTAGAGCCAGTCGCAAGCTGCATTATCGGATGCTTGTCTCGGTGTTTGGGGCTACGTTTCCATGGATCACGTCAACACCAGCCGGTCAGATACTCAACCGCTTCTCCTCTGATGTGTTTTCACTAGACAACACTGTCAATGAGCTGCTCAAGCAAGTTGTCGAAAACTCCCTTTCCATTGGTTTCCGGTTAGCAGCAGTATCCTCCATGCTGCCACTCTTTCTACTTCCTGCCCTCATTTTTCTCTGCATGGCTTGGCTTACAGGGCGAGTCTACCTGTATGGTTCAACGGCGGCAAAGAGGTTGTACGCCGCTTCTCTGTCTCCCGTTTTGTCAGAGCTCACCGACGCTGTGTCTGGTGGTGAGATCATCCGAGCGTACAATCGGGAGACCATGTTTCGACACTTGTTCCTCGAGTCTTTGGAGAAGTACCTGCGCGGTTGGGAAACGGTAAGCGGGACGCAAAGATGGCTTGCTGTTCGAATGGATCTGTTTGCTGGGTTGATCCAAGTGTCTACTGCCATACTCGCGATCACTTCACCAAACGCGAATCCAGCGGTAGTCGGATTTAGCATGACAAGCGCTTCAGCGTTATGTACAGCATTACTTTGTGAGTGCGAAACCCCCTTTCAGTATGAACCAAGGCTAACAACCCAAGATCTCGTGTACCTGTCGAGTGTATTGGAGATCGAGATGAACTGCTTTCAGAGGATCGAGGAGTACACCCACACAATTCCTCAAGAGCCCAAAAACGAGCCCGAGGAAGATGAAGGTCTGAAAGGCCAAGAGTGGCCCACCAGGGGCGAGCTCGAGATAGTCAACCTGACTGCTGGTTACTCGCCAGAAAAGGCTATCTTGGCCGACATCGACGTTCGGGTGCAACCAGGACAGCGAGTGGCCATCGTTGGACGCTCTGGCAGTGGAAAGAGCTCCCTGGCAGCTACCATCTTAGGATTGACAAGTAGAATTGATGGTCGAGTCCTTATTGATGGCGTGAGTATCGACTCGGTAGGGGTGGAAGAGTTGCGGCGCGGCATATGCTTCATCCCTCAAAGCCCGATGCTGTTTACTGGTCCGCTCAGGTTCAACCTGGACTTTACCGGCACAGTGCCTGACAAGAGGCTACGCCAGATCTTATCTGGTGTAATGGGAGACGCCGACGGCGCGGCCAAGTGGTCTCTCGATCGGCAGATTGAGCGCGATGGGGCCAACCTCTCTCAGGGAGAGCGACAGCTCATAGCGATCGCAAGAGCACTAGCGACATCAGCCCGGATCGTCATCATCGACGAGGCAACGGCAAGCCTGGACGCGGAAAGCGAGAGTCGGATGCAGAAACTTCTGGCTGAGAGATTCTCGGACAAGGTGGTTATGGCAATAGCGCACAGATTAGCGACGATTGTGGACTTTGACGAGGTGTACGTGCTGGACCAGGGGAGAATCATCGAACGCGGGGTCCCCAGGCTTCTGCTTGAGTCAAGGCAGGGTCAGTTCTGGAAGCTTTGGCAGAGCATGGATCAGCAGCAACGGCGGGATGCTTAAGGGTTGTTAGTTACCTGAAGGGCGCTGTTTCTCTCATCATGGCTTGATCGTATGACTATCTTATCTAATCCAGGCCCGATGTCAGTTAGGGAGATAAGGTAGTCTCATAGTCTAGTCTAAATCCATGTAATCGACTTGAAAGACCGATGAGTCCATGACCCACAATCACAGCGATAAGCCCAGCCCTCGACAAGGGGCCGAGACTCGACAGGGATAAGGTCACTGAAATCTCCTCTTTCGGCACCTGTGCCCCTTATCTCGACCAGTTAACTAATCAACTCCGCATTTTCTCTCCCCATCTGTTATCTGCCATGAACTCCCTTCCTCATCTCATTCACCTCCAACATCATCACCATGTCAAATCGTGAGCCCCAAGCATCAGCGCATTCTTCAGCACCCCGCAAAGTTCGCAAGAGGAATGTTACATCCCGTGACCGCCTCGGATGCGTCACTTGCCGTGAGAGGCACTTGAGGTGCGACAAGGCACAGCCGGAGTGTGATAATGTTGGCCATACCTGACCTCTCCCGGACTCAGCTAATAGTTCCAATTCAGTGTACAAAGGCAAATCGAACCTGTGGGGGCTATGCTAGAGGCATCTCCTTCCGTGATCAGACCATGATGGTCATTGAGAGAGTCCAAAAGCCTGAATCAAGACGAGTACGCAAAGGCTCAGCGTCAGGCTCTTTTACGAGATCACCAATACCGCAAGAGTCACCAATAAGTCCCTGTCAACCAATTGAACCACTAGCGGATCTGAGCATTGTTGAAAACTTACCTCAACCTGATCTGGTGCCTGTATCAACCTTGACCATCGACACGCCTGTGGGTGAAGAATTCCTATTCGAGAACTGGGACTTGCTCGGGACTCCATGGCCACAAGACGCAGAGAATCAACTGTGCATCATGCCACAGCTACCATCATCGCCCCAACAGGTATTCCAGGGTGATTTTGGAGGCATTGGAGCTCTGGAAGTCGAGGATGCATGTTCACTGGTCCCAACCTCGCTGCTACAAACTTCGATCCCGGATTCATTATCCCTCGGCCCAACTCTTCCGTACGACTGCTTTCTATTCTCTCAAGATTCCGAGTACTGCCAGCGCCTGTTCGACAACCAAATCCGCGGACTATCGGCTGTCTTGCCACTCAAAGATATTTTCAACGGAGACTACTCGGCTGCTCCCCACGTTTGGAGTGCCGTGCTTGCCGTCTCAGCCTTGACTTTGTCTATTGAGACATCCCCAGGACTGACGACTCCAACGATGGCAACACAGAAGAAACACGCTCTCCGTCATTACGCCAATTCGCTCAGGTCGTTGAGGATCAAACATCCACAAAACACGCCAGAAGCGTTTCGCAGTCTTCCTCTGCAAGAGCTGCTCGACTGGTTCCTGTGTCGATTATTGCTAGCCAACTTTGAACTTGGTCGAGGCAACCTGACTCTATGGAGGGCACATTTGCGCGCCACAAGCCGAGTTTTCAGTGCTTGGCACAAACGAATTAGAGAAGTCCCTCGAGGCCGGATCCTCGCTCAAGTGTTTGCAAGAATGGCCCTCCTGGTCGAGTTGCAGAATGAAGAGCTAGCTGTGACGGGAATAAAAGACATGAATCCCGGTGTCGCACAGGAGCTTTCAACCATGATCCAGGGGTCAATATCAGCTCGTGATCGACTTCTGGGCTTCATCAGGGAAGTCGGTCAACTTGAACTGAAGTTTCGCTGCACGCCATCAATGTTTGCGAAGTGGACGGGCAAGCTGGAGACACTGGATGCTAGACTGACTGAGTGGCAGCGGTGCCTATCGCCAATGGAAATGCCTGTCGACACAGGTGTTGACGATGCAGTCTCGTTCCCTGCACAAGCTGGAGAGCTCGATCCACTTCACGTTATTCCGTTGAAATTCCCTAATGCTGCCGATTCGACTGCCGCCGCCGTGAATTACGCCCACTTTATCTGCACTCGTATGAGAGCTCGCACCCGGTACCTAGAGAATGGCACCAAGATACCCCCTTCCAATGCAAACTCTATGGCACTATACATCTGTCGAATCGCTGCTGGTCTGTCTCCCAACAGCTGTGCTGTTACGGAGGCCTTTGGACATGGAATGATGCCAGCTGTTGTTGGTGCATACTGGTGGACAACTGATCCCCAACTTCGTCGGTGGATTGTCAACTGGCTACAAGGCTATAATAAGAACGGCCAACGCGAGGGTATCTGGAACGTTCGACATGCCAGAAAGCTCATGATGTTTTTGGATGGCGAAATTCTTCAGCGGAGGACTCGTGCTGAGCACTGGAACGTTATCGCGGCGCGCGTCAAGGAGCAGGAGGAGCCATTTCAAGCAGGCCAGAACGACATTTTAGAAGCTGAACTCGATATGAGTAGTGAAGATGAGGACCAAGGAGAAGGTAACATGGAATTCAGAGTGGTTGTTCACTCCCAGTCTGAGAGTGGTTGGGCGACAAACTATTACACCATTATGTAAAGAGCGTGGTTAAGCCATGACTTGAAATGAGGCAACCGGTTTTAAGTGTGATGAGCGGCAGGATTTGAATCGATTTCTAAAATGCTAAAAACCAAGTCTAACGTTGCAAGACCTTGCGGGTCTTCTGGCCCAATTATCGCATCAAGGACCGGGTTTCAAACATCAGAGCATCCGATCCCAATGCCAACACAGTGACACAAGACGCATGGGCTGTTATAGAAGGTGAGTGGTCGGTGAAGACACGCTTTCGCATGAATTCCATGTTCTTCTCTTCTAGTTATGACCCTTACTGCGTGCCGTACCGCCGTTCCCCGCCTGAGTCTCATCGCCTGGGGTCAGATGAAGATCAACTCCAGTGAACTTCTAACCAGCCCACAGGCCCCATGTATAGCGATGAGGAATCATTTTATTTTCTCTCTGCAGCTTTCTCGTAATCTCCGCCGACTGGACAAATTCTGGGCCTCCGGACTGCGTCTTGCGTGCGGGAGATCAGAAATGTGCAATTCTTTACCCCAGAGCGGTTAGTTCGCCAAGGACGTCTGAAGGAGCAAGTCGACTTGCACCAACAATCATGAATAACTATAAGTGGAGTGAAGATGGTATTGAGTACGAGGAGATGGTTTTGGTAATATCTGTGACGGCTATAAAGAGAGGTTCTTATCGCCCATCATCGAAACAGAAACCAGAGCCTGCCACAGCCTTTAGGTTACCCTCTGAGAACTGTCACCTGCCTGTCATTCCACCTCTTCTGCCACTCAAGCCGTCGAGAATATCTTCTACACTTTACCGGCCTGTATCATGATTGAGGATACCTCTTCCGTTCCTGGCTATACCATCTTGCGGGAAGAAGCCAGGGATCCTGCACCCTGTCCTTCTCGAGATTTGGGTCAGCCCCATCCCCTAGGTACGTGCCCATTAATATCATTGAGGCATGGAGTCAGGGAAACTGATGAAGAAAAACATTTAGATCAGCTATCTGTTGAAGAGATCCGTCTGTCAGCACGGCTCATCCGTGAGAGCTCCAGCTTCAATGATTTCAAGTTCAACTGCATTACTCTCCGAGAACCAAAGAAGACCGAGTACGCCGCGTTCCGCTCAAGAAATGGTCCCCGACCTTGCCGCCAAGCCTTTGCCATCATCATCGAGAAGGTGACTGGTAAAGTTGCCGAGGTCATTGTCAATCTCACCAACGGCAATGTCGAATCTCATCGGCTTTGTCCCGGAGCGGGTCCTATCATGAATGTTGAGGATATGGATGTGTGTGAGCGAATTGCCCGACAGGATCCCCTCGTTGTTGAAGCCTGTCGCGAGATCGGCATTACCGACATGAACAAGATTTTTATCGAAGCCTGGGCCATCGACGTTGATGAACGCTGTGGAAAAGACAGACGCATCCAACGAGGCCTAGTCTTCTATCGCAAGTCAGCTATGGACAACCAGTTCGCCCATCCCCTCGACTTTTCAGTTGTGATCGATCTTGAGATTGAAGAGGTCCTTGCGGTTGATATCCGCCGAGTGAATGGCGGTGAGCGCACAAAGCCCGAATTGACGGAAGACAATTTTCTCCCGGAGTTTATTGCAGATGGCTATCAGCATGCCAGACTCGAGCCCGTTGATATCACCCAGCCTCAGGGGGTCTCATTCCAGATGCGTGGAAACGAAATTGCATGGGCCGGTCTCAAAATGCACATCGGTTTCAACTATCGTGAAGGCATTGTCCTCTCCGATGTTTCTGTCCATGACCCCTACGAGGACCGCCAACGAAGCCTATTCAACCGTATCAGTTTGGTTGAAATGGTTGTCCCGTATGGCAACCCCGATCCCCCACATCACCAGAAGCACCCTTTCGATGTTGGTGAATACGGAATGGGTCTGATGACCAACTCTCTTCAGCTCGGCTGCGACTGCAAGGGGGTGATCCATTATCTTGATGCCATCATGGCTGTTTCCTCTGGCGACCCGGCCATAATCAAGAACGCCATTTGCATACATGAGGAGGACAACGGACTTCTCTATAAGCATACCGATTATCGCGATGGAAGGGTTGTTTCGGCGCGAGACCGAAAGCTCATCATCTCCCACTTTATCACTGCGGGAAACTATGATTATGGCTTTTATCATACCTTTTCCCTTGATGGCACCTATAAACTTGACGTGAAGCTCACGGGAATTCTCAACACTTATTGTCTACATCCATCGGAAAACGCCGCCCCGTATGGTACAGAGGTTGCTCCATTCATCAACGCCCACAACCACCAACACATCTTCTCCCTTCGTGTTGACCCGGAAATCGATGGGCCAAACAATTCAGTGGTGCAGAATGATGCTGTATTGAGTGACCAACCTCTGGGTTCCGCAGGAAATCTCCATGGCAATGGTTTCCTTTGTAAGAAGACAACTCTGCGGACTTCAACAGAGGGTGGTGCCAACTACTCGCACCAGACTGGCAGGAGCTGGGACATCATAAACCCCAACAGTAGACGACGAGGCAAGCCTCCAGGGTACAAGATCGTCAACACCAGCTGCCCGCCTCTCCTGGTACAGTCAGGAAGCCTTGTGCACAAACGAGCCGCATTCGCCCGCAAGAGCCTGTGGGTTGTCCCATACAGAGACCACGAGGTCTTCCCTGCCGGAGAATATGTCTGTCGATCAACGGGTATAACGGGTCATGCGTTTAATCAAACGATTGAAGACTGGGTCAACCGCAGCGAGTCAATTGAGAATACCGATATTGTCTGCTACATCCAATTCGGTCTGACCCATTTCCCGCGTGCTGAGGATTTCCCAGTCATGCCAGTCGAACCGGTTTCTGTCATGATGCGGGCGTCCAACTTCTTTGAGAAGAACCCTGCTCTTTGGGTTACCCCTTCAGCCATCTGCGTGGATACTGTTTCGACGCATGCCTACAAGGCAGAGAAGGAGCCACTTCAATCATGCTGCTTGGGTTCTAGCACCGCTTCCAAGCTTTGATTGGTAGCAGAAGCCAGTAAGCGTTGGCCATCCCGGCTTCTCACATAGAGTGTCGTGGAGAGTTGGATCAGTGACGGATGTCAGAGTCTAGTTCAGCTTTTTTGTCTCTGTCTACAGATTGGTGTTTCTATTACTATGAAACTAAGTGCATCTATGATTTTTTACCATATGAGTGAAAAGAGTGACGGCTAGCGACAGTCAAAGTTACACTACTCGAGCCTCCGCAGATATGAAACCCAAGCACACAGCAGAGGCCGGGACTCTCTTCATGGCATAGAACTGTGTATTGATGTGACTTCGTTTCTTATAAGTGAGTTCATGGTCGGTGTGAGAAGTACAAGCAGGAGTACAGTTATCAACACATGCGCAGATTTGCCAGCTCGTTGAAGAATGTTAGCCGTGAAAGTAACCCATTAAGTCTAGTCAGCATGTAAATAACGGGCCGACCCTCGTGAGTGGAGGAAGACAAATGACCGAGTTCCAGTCCGCCATTGAGAGCAGGGGTGAGCTCAGGGGCCCATGGTACATGCCGCAATCGAGAGCAAGATGCGTAAAGTCATGATCTATCCCGTAAAGATCATACTCGCTCTCAACTGTCATAATAGCACCCCACTTAAATGAACCCCTTCAGAGCAGTACCGAGGCGGTATTGCCCCCAAAAAGCTAGCGTCGGCTTGCCGATAGATCTTGCTCGGCGTTGGTGGCAGAGTCAGGGGGTGTGACATTCGGTATCAAACCCCACTGTGCCAAGCTGATTCCAAATCATGCGTCATTGGCTTCCGTCGGTCTTCCGAGGTTAAAGAGACGCCTTACTAAATAAGTGACATTCCAGGGCTTTCGTGTGCCCCAAGCTTGGAAATCCAAAAAGAGAAGCTCGGGTTACACTCTCGGTCATGAGGCCGGGCTGGTTGCGACGGTCACATACTCGCTGATCAGGTTGATATGGAGTCTGGGGTACCGCAGCCCGCAATTTCATATTCAGCACAGGATATCAGGGCCTCCACGATGCTCATCGCCCTTTATCATCGTCTCGTCCAGGTAAACAACCAACCACGTCCATTCACAGGCCACCTCAACATACCTTCAGATCGCCCCAGCTCTACAGCGGCACTCAATGTTGGAAACGGAACACAACAGCCAGTACGGAATGCCACTTCGGCGCCGAGGCGGCAGGACTCCCCCTGCCAATGAGTTCCGGGCCGGTACGGTCCCAACATTTCCGAACGGTGGCTACGGATGGGTTTGCACAGCTGCCTCTGCCATGATCAATGCTCACACATGGGGCCTCAACTCGAGTTATGGGGTATTCCTCGCCCATTATCTGTCAGTCGAGTACTTCGCCGGCGCCACACCTCTGGAATATGCCTTCATTGGGTCTCTCAGTATCAGCTGCGCTCTAATGGTCTCACCCATTGCAACCGCTCTAACGAGAGAGATCGGGGCGAGACCAACCATGCTGTGTGGCGTGGTGATACACACAGCAGGTTTGATACTGGCCAGCTTTGCTACAAGAGTCTTCCACCTCTTCTTTACCCAAGGCATTCTATTCGGCCTTGGGATGGGACTGCTCTTCAGTCCGGCTGCTGCGATTGTTCCTCAATGGTTCAGCACACACCGCTCCCTTGCCACAAGCATATCTGCCAGCGGCTCCGGGCTTGGGGGCTTGATCTATTCGGTCGCTTCGGGTGCCATGATCCAAAATCTCGGAGTCCCGTGGACGCTCCGTGTCTTTGGGATCGTGGCCTTTGTTGTCAATACTCTCTGCGCCTGTCTTGTGAAAGACCGCAGTAGCGCAATTGGATCGACTCAGTTGGCCTTCGATACTCGACTACTCCGCCGACCTGAGTTTCTCTTATTGCTTGGCTTCAGCTGGTTCAGCATGCTTGCGTACGTGATCATGATTTTCAGTCTGTCCAACTACGCAACCTGGATCGGGCTTGATCCCTCCAAGGCTGCTCTTATCAGCGCCCTCTTTAATCTAGGACAAGGACTCGGTCGCCCCGTCATTGGCTATTTCAGTGATCAGACCGGGCGCCTTAACATGTCAATACTTATGACACTTCTTGCGGCTTTACTCTCTCTTGCTGTCTGGATCCCTGCCAATACGTACCCTATTCTTGTTTTCTTCTCTATGGCCTGTGGGCCTGTTGCCGGGACCTTTTGGGCGGCCATTGGGGCTGTTACAGCAGAAGTTGCAGGAATTCAACAGGTCCCGACAGCGCTGAACTTGGTCTGGCTGTCTATTGCCCTACCCTCCTTGTTCAGCGAGCCAATAGCCTTACAGATTGTATCTGGGACAGGATCTTATCTGGGCACGCAGTTATTCACGGGTTTTATGTTCTTAGCTGCGGCTGCTTGTCTTCTCATCGTCCGCGGGTGGAAAGTCAACATGCCTGCCGACACTGCTCGGGAACCTGAGGAATCAGTCTGGGAAGAGTGTCTTGATGAACGGTCAATCCACATTAGTGTGACCGTCAATCAGGAGACGTTTGACGGAGGGGCAGCAATGATGAACTGTTTGAGGTGGAAGAAAGTATAGGAGCTGGCTCTGGTTAGATGTGTTCTGGTGCGTAATTACGAGTATAAACAGCCATTGTTGGCTTACCGCCCTCTAAAGATGTTTAACAAAGTTCAGAAAGAATCTCTAAAGTAGCGACTGGATTAGAATTACTTTTAGCAATTTCATTATGTTTTATGAACATTTATCTATAGTACTTTGGAAGTGTTGGTTTACCCTCTGTCACGATCTAATGTCTCGTCTATCTGTTAACAGGGGTAAGACACTCGGGGACCCCTTTTCATTGGTCTTGTATTTCCCCGATCACTGTAGAATCAGCTTGTCCATAATTTTTTACACCCCAAAACGAGTTTTCTCGGCAGAGCGCTCCGAGTCATCACAAAAATCCAGCCAAAACCGGACTTGGCTCCGGCTCCAGCCCGGCGCCTCCAGGCTTGTTTGCGGCGTGACTCAACGGAAATTTCTTCTCCAGGCCACCGTCCGCTGGACCAACTCATCTACCAACAAATGTGCTGATTCGTCAAGCCGTTCATGTGACACTTCAGGAGATGATTAGTTGGGTCCAAAGCAGGTTGAAGGAACAATATCCCGGCCCGGTGGACCGGTTGGGAACTTCCGTGCAAACCAATCTTGTCTTAGCAGAGTACAAACAAGAAGCCAGAGTTATGCGAATGAATGAAATTTCAGCGGGCTATCACATGAATTATGACGCTTATGGAACCTTGGCTGCTACTGGGGAGTTCTTGTCGGAAAGAGTACTTCAATTCTATAGCGAGACTTGGTTCAAATGCTCTCTCGGTCGTTACCTCTAGGCATCGGATTTCGTTGACACTTCGGCCATACAGTCTTCAAGCTTTCTCTTTTGCTTATCCTCCGTATCAAAATTGGAAGGGTCCAGCCACTGCTGGAATCCCCTTTTGATCGTTGGCCACTCCCCATCCAGCATGGAGTACCACGCCGTATCGCGATTGCGGCCCTTGGCAATCATGTGCTGCCTAAATGTACCCTCGTATGTGAATCCTAGTCGGCCGGCCGCCCGACGCGATGGAGTATTCAAGTCATTGCACTTCCACTCATACCTCCGGAATCCCAGTGTCTCAAACACATATGATGCCAGTAGATACATCGTCTCAGTAGCGCATGGAGTGCGCTGAAGAGTGGGGGTATATAAGATGCTCCCGACCTCGATAACTCGATTTGGGAGATCCATTCTCATTAGCGAGGCCATCCCGACGGCTTTTGGTGGACCAGAAGACGATTTCCGAAGTATGGCGTAGGTCCAAGTATCAGATGCCATCGCCTTTGTGGCGAGAGCACTATTGAGCGCATCTAAAGAGGGGTACGGTTCGTCGAAGAGGTAGTCGAAGAGGTTCGCCGAATCAGGGACTTGTAGGGATTCCCATAGATCGTTCGCGTGGGCAGGGCTAATAGGGACGATGGAACCATATCGCCCTGCGAGCGTTATGTTTCTGTTAGGTTGCTGGGCTGGTACATCAGGGACAATGGGGCCCAAGCCGGCTGGGACATTTGCCGTCGCAGGTCCCAGAGCTCTTTGCACAGGTTAGATATTACGATGGTCGCCAGCGATAGAAGATGTGATTCTACTTACCTGCCGCTCAACGACTGGATCAACTTCGCCGGTGTGGCCATCGTGCATAGGGTGGGCAAGCCTTGTGATCTGCCCGGGACGGTATGGTGTTTGAGAGAAGATTGTGACGGGTAACGTGATATCTCTTAGATTAATAAAAGTGTGGGCTATTTAAATCTCAAAGAGGCATGTAAATATTATATTAGATAAAAAGCTATAAATATTCAAAAGACAAGAGCTATTTAATTATAATCTTAACAAGTATGTTATAGTAAGTAGTATTATTA
>JALLKD010000234.1:0-30925 GCA_023509735.1 Fusarium liriodendri | reverse complement strand
ATGGGATTGTACATTGTGAGAGTGTTTTGTGTTTGGTTTTTTCGTTTTCTTTGGACCCGTCTCTTGTTGGCTGCACGGTTCGTCTACAGGTTCTGTCTGCTTGTTCGGATTGCAGTTTTTGGTTGCTCTGTTGGTGTTGGGATAATGATACTGAGACGACCATCATGAGTGATGACTGTGGAATCGTCGCATTCTGAGTCAAATTCGCAATATTATTAAGTTAGAGCTCTTGAAGGACCTGAAACAGTGTACGTGAAGTGAGTGTCACTCATTAATTGCTTATCTTCCGACACAAGACAGTGTCGTACGGTGAAAGCGTTGATTCAGAACAGGTTGATCATCCATCCCCACGACGGGCCGTTTGGCCTGTGCTAGAGACACAGGCTCGTTGTCTTGGAGCTACGATACACAAAGATCATGTCTTGGCCACGCCAATCTCGAACAGATCGACGATGAATGCAAGCCATGATCAACTACACGGACGGTTGCTAGGGCAGCCGGGCCTCTGTGCTTTCCGTCGAGGTGGAGATGCCGAACAACGATAGCGGGATGTCGGAAGGTGGAGAAGATGGGGTCAAAGCGAGTGCGAGGGCTATTGACCTGCTACTGCAAGGAGGACATTGACTCTAGCGGTGTTTGTTGCACGGGGAGATAATGTATGCAGTTGAGTTGAACTGCGGGTAGATGGATCGTTTCGTCCCGAGGTGTCCGAAACACCAGCGGGCGATGCCGCCTTTTTGAGAGATGAAGGGGTTTAACGCCGAGGTTTCCGAATAATTGGGACGAGATGGAATGCATCATGCGGAGAGTTATTCCCTCTTTGTCTTTATGATGCGCAATTGAGAGGAAGAGATTGGGTGGTTAGTGCCGAAGCCTCCCAAAAACGGCGATGCGAATGCGAGGGCAAGCCATGGTGCTATTTGTAGTTGGCTCCTCGCATTGAAAAGGATTACGAGAGATGGCTTTTGTGAGTCTCGCACTCGCTAAATGATATTTTAACAGAGACGAGTTTAATTCGAAATGTATTTAATCTGATTGATCGGCCTTGTTGAATTGGATAGTGTTGTACTCTGTTCATTATTGGCAGATGAGGAGTGATAGACTTTGACGTGATATTATCATTTTTATCTCTTTCATTGTATAGTCTTCGAGATGAACAGCGAGTTTCGTCCCAAGTTGGCATCGACTAGGAAGCCTATTACTTATCTAGCCAAAGTTCAAACCTTTGTAAGTCCAATGGCCTCAACTACACAAAACTCACCAACTTCTAACTTCAGATCCATCAGTTCATCGTCAAAGACTCTTTTAAACCACACACAACCGTCCTAATAGGTTCCATCTTCCAACTTATCCTCTCTGCAACCCTTCCCTTCCGCTGGGCAGTTGTCCCCTCCGCAGTCGTCCTCCTTAACTCGATCATCACAACTGCTCTCCAGCTCCGCAGCCCGAAACCAAACGAGTACACTGCAGATACTGTGCCCGGTCGTGCGACAGCTCAACTTCCCTTTCGAGACGGTACCTTTGGGAATAGGCCTGGTGCGAGTCCTGTTGTTGTCTTCAACCTCGGTGTCCAATCCAACCACCCACTTGGCGTCGCGGCGCCGCACTTTGACAAGGTCGGAGCTTACTTCAGGACTCTGCATAATGACCTCACAGCTCGCCGAGATGAGCTAGGCATGTTGAGCTATTCAAACTGGCGAGGTGATGAGCGAACTAGTAACAATACTCTACTCTTGACGTACTACTTTCGCGACGTAGAGAGCCTAAACCGCTTCGCTCACGAGGAACTGCACCGCAAGGCATGGGATTGGATGAACAAGGAGAAGCCAGCACATATCGGCATCTTTCACGAGACGTTTTGCGTACCGGCGCATGCTTACGAAACTATCTATGTGAATTGCCATCCAGTCTTGATGGGGAGGGCGACAGTCAAGACAAAAGGAGAAGAGGAGACATGGATGAATTCTCTTGTAAGTGCGGATGTGCCTGCGCTGAAGACGCAATGGGCTCGGCTATCAAGGGATCTAAAGGGGAATCTCATAGAGTATTGAAGATGGCGATGTTGAACAGAGTGTACTTGGCGAGACGGGTTTGGGTGTTTGAGCGACTTGAATGAAATGTTTTGTTATCAGATTCGAATTTGGGAGCAAATGTTTGACATAACAACTGGACTGTCGAATGCGTGTTTATACGTTGAATCTTTTAATACATGTTAAATACGTAGTAATGAGCTTTATATGGAGTTTGCTTGATGATAGACTTCTTTCTAACTTTCTAACATGGCAAGCGTGCCAAAGTAGGTATTAAGAGATGCTGCTTAGGACTTACTGGCGATAGCCAGTGGCCGTGATATTCATGCCAAGTAGGGGGTTAAGCCATTGTTCAAATACCCGTTTCAAGACACTTGACAAGAGTCGACTTTCTGAAACTGCGTCCTGTCTTTGACTAGATCGTATTCTCAAAGTCACCATCGAAAAGATGCTGCTCAACTGCTCAAGTTCAAAATGTAGTCGTGGATCCCACCAAGGAAACACCCATCGACTTGTCCGTAGTCTGAATGATAGTTTATGTACAAAATAAAAGAGCAGTCGTGTCTATTCTGTTAAGCAGTAGGTTCTGAGCTATCCAAAGGCAAATGAACCACATATCCCAATCCAAACCTCCAACACCTATAACGCCCAATGCTAGGAAACCCATTGCCTTGACTCCTTTGACTGTAGTTTTTTTTTCTTTCTTTCTTAAATCACGGTAAAAGCAGTACCGCAGACAACACCCGCTGCAATGAGGAACGTTATTATTCCTGCACCCGCCTTGTCCGCCATGGTGATGGCGCTATACGTCTTCTTGCCGTCCCTGTCTCCCGTCGTCGTGTCTCCAGCGCTCGGGTCGCCCTTCGATGTTCCTCCTGTTTTCTTCGTGACTGGGCTGCTCACTTTATCGACAAGCGTGTACATAAAGATGGACAGGGCGCTCATCTGGGGACCTACGCCGACTGTGCCGTCGTAGGTACCTGTAAGCCATGAGAAGCCGCACGCCGTGCCGGCAGGGCCTTTGTAACCCGTTGATGGTGATCCGTTGCAGACTCCCACTGCTGACTTGGCGCTTGATAGTAGAAGCTTGGCAACAGAGTCATACGTGTGAGGCGCCATCTGCGTCGTGGCGGCCATCCAACGTGCGAGGAACCCTTTGAAGTTCTGTTGATCCTGGTTGCACTGTTTGCTCGGCTCGCAGAACTGCTCGTAAATAATGTTGTTCTTGACGAATTTCTTGTTGATATTTGTGAGGATACCGTCGACGCGCTTCTTCCAAGTGTCGCTCTCGGTCATGTTGTACAGGACAGCTGCGCCGTGCAGGTAGATGCCGGCGTTGTAAGTCCACTGGTTCGTGTCGGTAGCGCTGCAGTTCGTTTCTCCGATAGTCACGCCGTCAAACACCTGATGCTCGTCGGTTATGAGCCCGGCATCAACCTCCCAGTCCCAGATCTTCTCTGCCCAGTCGGCGTAGGTGTCGTTTCCGGTGTAGCGAGCCAGTCTCGCGGCGATGTTGAAGAAGCACCCGTTGGAGATGGAGTTTTTGTAGTCGTAACCCGTGTTAAAGGTGAAAATCTGCCATCGTAGGCCGCCAGAGCAGTGCTTAGAATCCCAGCGGCTGACGTACTCGTTGAAGACGGCCTGGGTGAGGGCAAGCCAGCCGGGCTTGTCATCTGGGGGGTCGGGGAACTTGTGCTCGGCGGCGGACATGACGGCCATGGCCCAAAAGCCTTGATCGTCGTTACCTTCGGTTAGGGTCTGGTTCTCGGGCATGTAGTCGTTGGTATCGCCGGCTTGATGGACCAGTGCTTGCTTGGTGACGTCGTTGTACGACGAGTCGCCTGTGAGCCACCAGTAGTCGATCATGGTTCCGAACAGGGCGCCCGCCTCCCACCCTGAAAAGTGTCAGTGATGGAAGTTCCCATAGAGTTTCTTTTGGGATGATTACAGTAGTAAGGGTCTGGCAAGTTGCCGGGTACATCGCCAGTGTTGTTTCCAGTGTAGTACTTCATCAAGCCATATGCGACAGTGCTAGCAGCACTCTTGACAGACTCTGGTATAAGTTAGCCAAAGTTTCGTCGAGTCGACAAGAGTTAAACTTGCTCTCATCCTCAAACGTTATCTCGAGGCCCGTCACTGCCGTTGTAAAGCCCAACACCGCAGTCGCTTTTCGTAGGAATCCCCTCATCTTGATACCCAGTCGAATGAATCACCACAACAACAAAATACCCTTCGAATCAAAAACGAATGAAGAAACTTGGTTTCGAGAATGTCGGTGTCGAAAGCTGTCAAATCTGCTCACTCAAAGTCGGCTTACACCTTGGCACTACACGTTGATGGAGGCTGCTGACAAGAATGCCGGGATGGCCGAAGTCGAGCGAGAGAAGCCGGATACGAAGGGAAACGGAAGACTATAGTTGGAAACACATGGGTAAGAACTTTACAAGAGTCAAAAATCGAATGGAATGGAAATTTTAGAGTAAGAATAAAGATCTGGAGAAGAAGGATTCTTGAACGACGGAAGGAATCTAACTAACCCCCCTCCCTCTCTCGCCCCATCTTGTTAGAAAGTGCATGGACTCGCTCGCTTCTCGGCCACGCGTCTAGGAGGGGGGATGCCAGACGGAGACGGACTCCACTGGGTCAACGGTGAAGGGATGAGAGAGAAATGAAACTATCCAACGGCGAGGCCATCTCGTCCGGGGGGGGTCTTAGTCGGGGGCCCTTCTCCCCAGCGGAGGCGCAGCAAAGCCCTCCCCTTTGAAGGCCCAGGGGTGTGCGCTCATTCTTCTCGTGTTTGGTTCAGTATCGGTTAGCGAACTCGTAAAACTCATACGAACCGACGAATGGGTTTCGAGAAGTGTCAGTGAATGCCAAGATATTAGGATCTTCTCGCATAAAACAAAAAGCGTACAAGAGCCAATTACCGGGGAACCAAACTGATCCTTTACACCAGCTGATCCAATACGGGATTAGACTTGATCTGGGGGTTAGGGAGGGGGGGCTGCTTAAACTCGAGATCTAAACTACGCCAGCTTTTAGAATGAATGGTATTTCCATTTGTTTCAAGTCACCGGAGATGTCGTATCATGAGTCGTTTAGCTAATATGAAACTCTCCATGACAGTGGCTGTGTAAAAAAAGGCGCCGAAGATTAACTGTCAATCCCTACAAGGGGGCCAAGACGGGAGCCCGGGAATATTCATCTTGGCCATTCACAGACGACGAGCCTCAATCCGCCGTGTAAATTGGTTAAATCTCGCGACAGAATCCCGCATGATGATTAAGATTGATCATCACTGAGTCTAGCGTATGTATTTTAAACTGAGCATGGAACAGAGCAAGGGCCTTGAATTGTGGGGATTGGGCTAATTGCGACCTCTTTGCGTCCCGGGCCTCGCTACTTTATGCTTAGAGTACGTAACCGAGCATACGTATGCTAGGATTGTCCGCGTATGTTTGTGCGTGTACATAATGCCGCCGTCCCGAACATTGTTTCAATTGTTGGTCTGGAATGCTTGAGTTTTCTATTGGAGTGATAGGTCGCTATTCTTTGTAAGCGGGACTATTTATGTTTTTAATCGCCGTTTTGTGAAGGAATGGATGGTCGGAACTGATAGTCAGTCACCCACATCCCGAGTTATAAACCTCGCATCGTCCACGGAGGCATCGGCAACATATCATATCACTCAGAGCAACGATAAACTAGGTTGGTATACATAGTTGAGGCAAGTTCAGGTTTTTCAAGTATGTCTGCTCAGTTTCTTGGTGCCGCATGTCATCACAAGTAACCCGAGGTGCTTATGGATGTCAGATGTCAGTCAGCGTTGCTCACTTACACCGAGCTGATCCATGCAATCCATTGCTACATGGCCAGTTCAACGGGGCATGAGGATGTTGACAGACTGAACAACCATAACCAGGACCAAAGGCTCGATAGCCGTCAATACCAACTCATGCTCTACTTGTCTCTCCCTCCTTTGGTTTACACACCAAGCCAAGTCCAACTCCAGCTGAGCCAATGCCAAGCATCCACTAACCATCCCCATCGGCTACAATCAACTCCAACAACCGAGCTATTGTCCTCGGTAACACGCTTTCCCCTCACAAGGCATTTCCCGGAGAATGATTTCAGCGACACAAACTGAGTCCCTGCAGCCTTCCGCTCTCATTGCCGTCCTGCAGAGGCTTGATCCAACCCCCACCAAAACCCCGCGATTCGGAGCCAATCCCCCGCCTTCACCTGTCAATGGGTGACCACCGGCTGATTTGGGACGTCACTTGGTACCTTTTGACGGCACGATGTAGCTCACCTGATTCTTTGTGACTGTCTCTATATTCACGCTCTCTCTCTGCTTGCATGCCATGATTTCATAAATTCGTTGTTCCAAAGTTTAAATTATTGTTCAGCCTATCAATCATGTCGTCCAAACACTTCATCAACGATCCAACTCATTTGGTATCGTCTGCTCTCCACAGCCTGACTCTCACCAACCCCTCGGTTGCTCTAGACTCAGACCACAAGATTATCTACCGCCGACCTGACTCAAATGCCGCTTCTCAAGTGTCCATCATCTCTGGCGGAGGCTCCGGCCATGAGCCTTCATTCGCCGGCATGGTTGGCCAGGGCATGCTCTCTGCGGCTGTTGCAGGTACCATCTTTGCTAGCCCTTCAGCCGAGCAGATCCGCACTGCCATCACCTCTCGCGTCGATACGTCAAAGGGTGTGTTGGTCACTGTGATGAATTACACTGGTGATGTGCTCAACTTTGGAATGGGTGTCGAAAAGGCCAAGGCCGCCGGTCTTCCCGTCGAGATGGTCGTTGTGGGCGATGATGTTGGTGTTGGCCGTGCAAAGGCTGGCAAGGTAGGAAGGCGTGGTATTGCGGGCACCGTGCTTGTCCACAAGATCTCTGGTGCCTTGGCAGCTCTAGGGAAACCGCTTGACGAGGTTGCCAAGTACGCTCGGCTGACTGCATCTAACCTTGTCAGTGTGGGTGCCAGTCTGGAGCATGTTCACGTCCCTGGCCGCAAGGTCGACAGTGAAGGCAGCCTGGAAGCGGGAGAAGTTGAGCTGGGAATGGGCATTCACAATGAGCCAGGCTCTGGACGAGAAAAGGCTGACCTGCCTGACCTTGTGAGCAAGATGCTCAAGCAACTGCTTGACACCAGCGACAAAGATCGAGCATTTGTCAATGTCGACTCTAAAGAGGTGGTTCTCATGATAAACAACCTCGGTGGTGTGAGCGTTCTTGAGCTGGGAGGCATCACAGCCGAAGTTGTGAGCCAGCTCGAATCAAAGCACAATATCCGTCCTGTCAGAATCCTAAGTGGCACCTACATGACCAGTCTCAACGGTCTTGGTTTTAGCATCACTCTTCTCAACGTTGTCTCTCCCGACTTTGATGCACCAAGCATGATTGAGCTACTCGACGCACCAAGTGAAGTCGTTGGATGGTCTGCACCTATCCAGTCCCGCACATGGGAAGCCAAGAACTCAGCCACAAGAACAGGCAACGACGGTGCAAGCCAGGATGCTCAGCCCAGCGATCTCAAGATAGACGCAAGCTCTGCGCAGACAGCATTCAAGAGGGCGTTGGAAAGAGTGATTGCTGCTGAGCCAGAGGTTACTCGATATGACACCGTTGTCGGTGACGGAGACTGTGGAATCGGTCTGAAGAGGGGAGCTGAAGGTGAGTCTGACATCTTGGAGCGTGCCTAATACTTGCTGACGTGGCCATAGCAATCCTCAAGCATCTTGAAGAGCGACCCTTCACTGGAGACATAGTGGTGGATCTCTCCTCCATCGTCATCGTGGTGGAAAATACCATGGATGGAACGTCTGGTGCCCTCTACGCCATCTTCCTCAATGCTCTAGTCCATGCTCTTCGTAGTCTCGCCCCAGGCAACGCATCCCCTGATGTCTGGGCCAAGGCCCTCAAGCAGAGCAGTGATGCGCTAGGCAGATACACACCAGCCCGCCCAGGCGACCGCACCTTGGTTGATGCCCTACACCCCTTCGTTGAGGTGCTAGGCCAGACAGGCGACGTGAAGAAGGCAGCCGAGGCGGCGAGGAAGGGAGCTGATGAGACCAAGGGAATGCAAGCCAGCCTCGGACGGACTGTCTATGTCGGAGGTAGCGGATACCAGGAGGTTCCTGATCCTGGTGCCTGGGGACTGGCCAGCTTCTTCCTTGGCTTGAGCGAATGACTGGGCTATGTTTGACCAAGGTGAAAATAGAATTGAAGTGCTTCAGAAGTATCAAGATGAAAGACGTGCAAAGTAGAGCGTAAAGACTGCAAAGTTAATCAAAGAACGGGAGAGTGCGTACGCGTAAATCAACTTGTTTTCAACGCCTATGGAGTCCCTGTGAGCCTTGCCCGAAGACATACAAAACATTCCATTCTCAAAGTGAATCCTCAGCCCCCAAACATCGTGACGGAAAGGAAAATTAGCTTAGGAGCACCAAGATAACACTATCTCCTCGCAGGAACCTGTGGACACGTTAGCATCTGTCCTGAAAAATCGTCACCGCCCAGGGGTGAAGGAGAGCCCAGGTGTACGCACATCTTGCTGATGAACCGATCCTTGTTCACTGGTCGACCCTTCTTTCCGTTTGCTAACCGGGGCGTCTCTGTCCACATCTCCTTCACGTTCTCGAGAACCATGTTGCAGTGTCGGTCAAAGGCCTTGACACGCGCCAGGAGCTTGCGGTTGTTGCGAATCGAGATGAGCACCTGGATGTGCGAGCGCACGGCGGTCTGGAGGATGGAGAGGGGGCCGGCGGAGAACTCGTGCTCCTCGAGCTGAGCAATCTCGTACTCTCTGTGAGGGGTCATACGTTAGCAATTGTCGACTCGTCGCGGGGCTGGGCAGCGAGTGTCGAGGATGGGCCGTAGCACATACGTGAGATCTGAGCGCGGCTTGGTGAGAAGCTCCCTATCATCTTGTTAGCCATTGATCCATCGATATAGAGCTGACGCGACGCACTGAATCTTGGGGTCCGACATCTTGAAGGCTGTCCGTATGGATGATTGTCGGTGATGTTGAATGCGGCGCGCAAGGCTGAAAGCCCACAGAGCTCAAAAAGTCGATGCTTGGGGTGGAGCGCACCTGATTGGTCGCGACAGTGGAGCTCCCCTCCGGCTTCTCACTGGTCAGGTGACAGCAGTTCCTTGACTTGGCGGGCAAGCCTAGATCCACTGCAGAAAGCGGAAAGACGCTGCTACCCTCGGACTCAATTTTGGGGTTCTGATGCGGAGGTTGAAAAGCATTGCCGCGGACCGAGGACACTACCACAGCCTCTAATACCCCCTCCTCCTCTCGATGCGCATGTCGATCGCATGTGCGCATCGCTAATATCTTTGTGATGTCCTTCCGAACTTTTGCTGTCCGAGCTGGTGCGGCTGTCAATGCTGCAAGCTATCGAAGCTCTACAAGAAGTGGTTTCAACATGGTTCAACAAGCAAAGGTCTTGAGCTCCTCTCTCGGGGCTCGACAGGTGAGATACAGGCTTCAATGACGTTATCGAAGGTTCAGTCTTCTAATTGAACGGGTACAGCTATCTACCGAGGCGACCTCGATCAAGGAGCTGCGCGACGATGAACCCAACGATGTCGTTTTCGAGAGCAAGTATGGTCTGCGCACCGTCATGCTCAACCGACCCAAGAAGCTCAACTCTCTCAATGCCTCCATGATCCGCAAGATTGTTCCCCGGCTGGTGGAGTGGGAAAAGTCCGACCTGGCCAACGTTATCGTCATGAAGGGTGCTGGTGAAAAGTCTCTGTGCGCTGGAGGTGATGTCGCTGCCCTCGCCCACTTTAACCAGCAAGAGGACGGATGGAAAAAGTCGGCCGAGTACTTTGCCCTCGAATACAAGCTCGACCACTACATTGCGACATATCAGAAGCCCTACATTGCCTTTATGGACGGTATCACCATGGGTGGTGGTGTTGGTCTCAGCGCCCATGCTCCATTCCGGATTGCGACCGAGAAGACTGTCTTTGCCATGCCCGAGACCACCATTGGTTTCTTCCCCGATGTTGGCGCTTCCTTCTTCCTCCCCCGAATGAACGGATCTGTCGGAACATACCTGGCGCTGACCAGTGACCGACTCACTGGTCCTAACGTCTTTTACTCGGGCATTGCCACTCACTACCTCCACTCTACCAGCCTGCCCGACCTGGAGGCTCGCCTGGCTGAGCTCCGATTCCGGGACAGCGACGACCTGCCTGCACGACTGGCCCTTATCAACGAGACCCTGGAGGAGTTCTGCACCGGCCTCCCCTATGACCAGCCCATCGCCCTGAGCGGCGAGATTCGTCGGGCCATTGACAGGTGCTTCAACAAGAGCACCATCAGCGACATCATTGCTGCCTTGGAGTCCGAGCGGGGTGCGACTGAGGAGTGGGCGCAGAAGCAGATCAAGACTCTGCACAAGCGATCACCTACCGCCGTGCACGTGGCCCTCCGCCAAATGCGCGTCGGTGGCGAGTGGGATATCGCCGAGACCTTCAAGAAGGAGCATCAGATCTCATCCAAGTTCATGCAGCACCCTGACTTCACCGAGGGTGTGACGGCTCTGCTCATCCGCAAGGAGACGCCCAAGTGGTCACCCGAGTCCCTGGAGGACATTGCTACCAAGGACAACGTGACCAAGCCCTTCTTTGAGTTTGACCCGAAGAGCGACATCGAGCTATTCACCGATCGGACATACTCGGAATACCCTCACCAGGGCCTGGGAGTCCCGACCGAGAAGGAGATTCGCAAGGTTCTCACTGACGGCAGCTACAGCCAGGAGGAGCTGGCCAACATCGTCATCGCATCTCGCCGGGGTCGCCAGGGTATCTCGGAGGTGGTCAAGGAGATCATCGCCCGCAAGACCGATGTGGACGCCCGAGGCAAGGCCAGGTGGTTGGCAGATGAGTCCACACCTGGAAGCAAATTGTAAGAATATTGGATTATTTGTAAAAATAGAAGTCACTACCCGACAATCCTGGCGTAGTGCATGTGTCGATAGATGAAATGTGATGACTTTCTGATGATGGTGCAATCAATTCGTTGATGAACGTGAAACTCATTAATGGGGCTGATAAAGCATCATGGGTATTGTCGTGAATGGTGAAAATGGAATGAGGGGAATAGTGGCGAATGAGATGAAAGGTGTGGGGTTGCGATAAACCACCAAGATTCCGTTTGATGAGAGATCAAACGATGGTCGAAAACCCTCATCTAAATAAGCAGACTACAGGGGGGTAGCAAACAAGGAGGGGCCTATCAGCGCGTAATGGAGGGTTAGACGGGCGGTGGTGCATAGCCCAAAACAAAACACCAAGTCCTCTTAGACAAACAGGCGGAGTTAAGAGATGATAAGCACGGCTACCAGCAGGAGGTAAGGAACAAGACGTTGAGAAAGTGGAGATAAAGTCGAGGGGAAACTTCATCGACTCATCGTCTTCCCACATGGCGTCTGTAGGCATCCGGGAGATGGGGTGCGAAAGGAAGATGGCCTCGGGCAACAGACCAGAATATAAAAGGGACAAGGCCCCGCCCCGAAGAGGCCCTGAGAAGAAAGACAAGACATCTTCGCCTTCCTTGCCTCCCTCTCAGGTCTGCCATTTTCCATCTCATCTCTGGTCCAGTTTTCCGTCATCGAAAGGGAGCCGCCAGCTGCTGGGTTGGCCAAAGCGAAACGACCTGCGAAAAAGGTGCGGTAAGGGAGTTGAACAAGATACGTACCTCTCTAGCTGCAGCTCAACAGAGACAAAGCTACGGGAACCAAGCCACGAAACCCGACGTCAAAACGAGAGCGAACTCGAAGCACGTGAGAAAGCAGCTTCCGGTGCCTGGCCGGTGAGCTGACTACGCATCCGAAGGAAGCGAACTAGACAAAGAAGGTTTCCAGAGCTTGACAGCTCGGAGCCAAACTCAAGGCGGGGCCGATACTATCTGTCCGGCGCCGTGCCTCTCGGGAATAGTGGGACTCACCCTCCGGTCTCCGGTCCCACCTTCCCTTGTCGGCGCGTCTCGCTCAGGTGGGTGCGCGCTAACTCACGTCACTGGCGCTGCAACCACTAAATCAGAACCCACAGGGGTCTCTCAACCACTCGAGTGACACGGCCGCCCTCCAACTTGAGCATCCAATCCACCGCCTGCCAAGGTCAGGGCCAACAGCTACAACACCCGCCGACGCCTCTACAACACCTGCATCACAACGCGACATCACCACCTTCCTTCCTTTTCGTGTCCGTGTTATTGATTGATGATTGACCTCTGGTTTGATACTTAATCTCTTCCTTGTCCATCTTCCCCTCCTCCATTTCTTTCTCCTCTTTCCCCCCCCCTCTTTCTCGTTGTCTAGCCAGCGTGCACGTCTCCCCTCAGATCTGCAGCTTAAAGAGGTTCCACCCTCACGACGCGACTTTTGGCGGACGAGGCGCGTCACGAGAATGACGCCCGCCTCCCGAATTTGATATCACATCCCGGCCAACGAGCTCAAACATTAAACCTCGCCTCGCTCTAGCTCCACATATCCACCCTTCTCCCCGTCAACCCTTTTCGTCTCAATCACTCGCACAACCTTCTCGTCAACGACATCTCGAGGATTCTGAACTGTCACTTCGCCTCGAGTGATTGAGACACCGCGTCGGCTTATCTCTGACCTTTTCCCCTCCTGGGGACTGACCGCCATGGCGTCGCCCATGCCTTTTGCCCCCCCAGGCGACTGGAATTCCAACAACGGTCAGACGATGCAGCGAAATAACGAAGTCGATGAGTCGGGTGTCCAAGTGAGGCCCATGGGCCGTATGCCTCCCGATGATGACCTTATCTTGCTGCATACATGGCTAACACTGCCCTACAGTCAAGGTTCATTACACCTTCGACAAGGAAGCCAAGGTTAACTGCCTGGCCCGGTCATCCCAGACCCTCAATGTACAGACAGTTCCCCTCGATGAGAAGAACTCGATCGGCATCGTCGACTTGCGCGCGTGCCTTCTGGCGGTCACCGAGTGCAGCCCCGAACTTGCTAGCCACGGCAACGAAACCAACACCGATTTTACCGTCTACTCTCTCGACTACTCGGAACCAGACACACCACTTGTGGGGCAGGGCATGCTATCATGGGCATTGGATACGATGCGTGGTGACTGGGGTGCCCAACCACCGAAGATGGTCACAGGGCGTGTCACCAAGAACCGCCTCGCTGTCTTTGGAGGAGGCAACCCCGAGATCCTAGAGGTCAAGTTGAGGTTTACGGTTTGCCCCAGGGTTCAAAGGCCTGAGCCCACCCAGGATATGCAGCTCGCGCGGTCTACAGAGACACTCATGACCCCCGCAGGTGCTGCTGAATGGACTTCATTCCTTCAATCAAACCCTCAGATTGGTCACTCAGCACATGTTTCCCGAGTGGCATCGCCTGCTCTCTCCCAAGGACCTCCAGCCCCCGAAGTCCAGCGGGTAGCCCCAACACCTGTCGACCCGGCAACAGCCCCGAACCAGCCCACGTCAAGACCAGCTAGCAGAAGTTCACGCAAGAGGGCACCGACAGGGCGTCCCCGTGGTCGACCAAGGAAAAAGCCAGCTGAAGGAAACACTTCAGGATATGAGGACGGAACCGAAGGCGAGGATAGCGGCCCCGCCAAGAAGAAGACCAAGACGGCGACGAACACGACCAAGGAGGCAAACCAGGCAAACCAGACCAAGGAGATCAAAACAACGAAGCCAGTCAAGACAACAAAGGTTGAAAAGACGGTACCGAACCCATTCACCTCTGGTCCAGATTCTCTACGCGTCACTGCCAGTACTGCCAGTTCGCTCCGAAACTTTCGTCCTGTTGGCCCAAGCAATGAAGCCGTGTCTGGCAATCACCTACAGGAAGTTCCTCGAGCTCCTACACCCGTGCCTGAGGGCGGCCCATTGAACATGCCTCGAGGTGGCCCAAAAGGCCCCAAGCCTCGGCGGGAGTCATCCATGCGACAAGAACTGACGGCCAACCTGAGCAACCAAATTCCCCCGAGGCCTGCCCGCGCCCTATCTCCAAGCCAGGAGGACGGCCGCTCCCCTGAATCAGCCATCGAAACGCCAGCCTACTCGGAAGATAGCCCGCAGGATATCCGCTCGTCTCCTCCAGTTCCTCGAAATGCATCATTCATGCAATCCAGTCCGCCCATGTCAAGTCCTATTCTCCCTCCGATGCCCGCACCCGTGCCAGATTCAACTTTTACGGACGACATCGACGATCTCTTTGATGAACCCATTCTCCAACCTGTCAAGGAGAGTCGGATTCAAGGACGACCCCCAATCCCACGAGTGCTAGAAAGTGTAGATTGCACAGGCATCCCAACTCAGGTCTTCAGGATAGACGGCCCAGATGGCCAGGATCTCGTCCACATCCAGAACTTCAACACACCCCATCCCACCTCGGGCCCAGTTGGGCCTCAGTTAGAGCCTTCCCTGCCCCTACCTATGCCCCGAAAGAACCATGTTCAACCTCAAACAGCCCGAAATCCCCCCCAAGCGCGACCTCAGCGCCGCTCACCACCAACTCCACCTCCCACCACAGACGCCCCTGAGAAGATGGCAAGTCCAGTTCCTGTCCGGGCGCCTTGTGCAGCAGAAGCTCCTCAACCTCAGGCTGAGCCCCAAAACCAACCCTGCGATGGGTTGGATGAGCCCCTTCTTCAATTAGTGCGAGCGACCTCAGGTCCTGAGCCCATGCCTTCAACTGAGACTAATCAGATTCCACAAGGAACTCTACCTCCTCGAGAACCAGTCTCTAACCCAGTCAAGCCCCAACCTCGCGGGTCTCGACACCTGAACCGATCGCAGTCCGCCGGCATCTTGCCATTGCCCTCAATTCCCGCTAGTGAGCCTGTCAGACCGTCAACGCTCTCCGAGTCCCATCTTGTCGAGCCTATTAGAGCATCGACCGAGATTCCAACCTGTCTTCGTCGATCCAACTCTATGGCTCTGCATCTGCCAGTTCCTGCCAGCGACCCTATTGGCTCAGTCGAATCTCTAGAGCATTTGGCCATGCCTCCACTCCCCGGGACATCTTTCCCGCAAAGCGATGCTCTCCCTGGGATGCCCTCCTCACCGCCCTACAAGTACAAGAAGAACATGGTGAAGAAGCACGCGATCAAGCAGAAGCTGGAAATGGCTATTCTGAATGGAGAGATGCCTCCTTTCTGTACCAACTGTGGCGCCATCGAAACACCAACTTGGCGCAAGATCTGGGTTCAGGAACGCGAGGGAGTTCCCCAGCATGTCGACTACAAGGACAAGCCCGGACAGATCACAGCGGTTGAGATTACAAAGCGAGACGAGCAAAACGTTCCTCTGGCATACCGGCTCGTCAAGAAGTCCCTGGGCCTGAAAGACGTTCGAGATGCTTGGACAGAACAGCTTCTCTGCAACCCCTGTGGTATCTGGATAGGCAAATACCGAATCCACCGCCCTCAAGATAAATGGGACAACGCCTTTGGACCCCTTGGCCAAAGCCGACGAAAGCGTGGATCCAGCACCAACCCCAACTCCAACTCCTCCCGGGCCAAGAGGTCTCGCACAAAGAGTATTTCTCACCCCAACCCTACTTCCGAGGCCTACCCAGCTACAGACCCTCTCGGCCCTGTTCAACCATCTTCGCCTAAGCAGTCTGGCTCTATCCTTCCCACCAAGGAGCAGGGAGGCGATGTGCTGATGGGCAACACCCTCACTCTCCCTGGCCTCGATGGGTTGCCAAACAACGACAGGAACCGATCAAACCCGGGGTCAACCCATTCCAGAAGTTCCCGAGGACTTGGGACAGCTAACAGCCCCATCGAAATGGACATTGACGAGGACCTCGGCAACACTCGACGTTTGTTGTTCTCCTCTCCACAAAAGGATCCGACCATAAAGACTCTTGGTGAGATTAACGCCAATGTCGTCAAGGTGACAGAGTCTCGTCAAGACAAGGAACTGGCTGTGGAAAAGGAGAATGTGGCTGCGGAGACTCATGGCGAGAAACAAAGCGAACAAGATGCCCTTGAGGCCCTGTTCCACAGCCCGACTCGTCCCTCCACTCCTCCACCCAAGTCCAAAGCTCAGGCTCGTGGCGAGAGACAAAGTGAACAAGATGCCCTAGAGGCTCTGTTCCATACCCCTGCTCGGCCGTCTACCCCTCCGCCCAAGTCCAAAGCCGAGGCACAAACCACTCCCTTCAAGACTCCTACACGTCCTACACCAAGCCACCGACCCATCACCCGCAGCGTCTCGCGATCTATTAGATCTGTGAGGGGGATGCTGTCTCCGAGCCAGCAGGCACTACTTCAAAAGACACCTACTAAGACTCCTCGTTCCGCGAGCCTTAGGCGAAGCCCGCGGCTGAACGTTGACAACATCTTTGATACCCCTACGTGTCGTACCATCACGCAGTTGCTCTCGGAGCCATCTTTCGACTTGGATAACAGCCAATTCGACTTCTCCAGCCTGCCGAATATGGAAGTAACCCAGAACATGATAGTAGAGTTTGGCAACTTCCTCAGCACCGATGGTATCATGCCCAGCTCTCCTCCCCGAGATGGTGCCCTAGCTTTTGGCTATAATGGCTCCGATGATGTATGCGCCGAATGGGGCATGGAGCAGAAAGTCACTGTTGAGGAGGCTAAGGAGTAGCCTATTATGGTTTCATGAATGGAGTTTTGCGGCATGATAGAGATTTGTTGGACAACAGGTACATGGAGGGCATCAACAGCACAGAATTGAGTGTTTAAAGACACATGGAGGGATATGATAGTAACTACATACATAGATGGCGCTGGATGGACTTTTTTATGGATCAAGGCAACGGCGTTTGCCTGTGGATATGATACCTCTGTAGTAGCTTAGTAGCCTTTGAAGGAATAATTGATGATTTGTATGAAATGTCATTGTCTTTCGCATATGTCTCCATTGGTCGAAGTGATACGCTATGCCTCTATTCTAGTCTATGTCAACCAACGCCTTGACATTGCTGGCACCGTGCCCATACTGTGATTGAGGACTGTGTTTCGTCCCACTCACTTAACGCGGTTGGAATCTGAGACGCGTCTACTCGCGTCCAAATTAAGCCCCTCCAACCACCATCACCATAACGACCAGCTTTCTTCCCAGCTCTCAAAGACACACTCGAATTCGTGATAAGAGCGGAAAGACAGCAATAATTGTTCCCTGTCATCTCCATTGCTTTCCCGTCGCCCACCATGGCCGAAGCAGACCTCCAAGGCCGCTTCTCCCCCAACAAGCCGCTTGAGCCCGATGTTCTCAGCGAGCTCCAATCCATCATGCGTCTCCACAGCCTCTCCCCTGAGGATCTCTTCTTCAAGTGGGAGTCTTACTGCATCAAGCTTGATACCGACGCCCAGGTCGTGACGCTTGAAGGGCTGCGCAATCTCAAGCAGAGCATCCAGGATGAGCTCGAAAAGACACAACGTCAAGTTCACGTCAAGACAGAGAGGAAGGTCGCTAGTACACCAAGGGGTGGTGCAAAGGGTGGCGATGTGTTTGGGATGTTGGATGGATTGGTGCCGAGTACGCCAGGGTCAGGCGGCAAGTTGAGCAGGACGCTTGCGACGGGGAGTGCGTTCAAGAGGAAGACTGAGACTCCCAAGGGATTGACGAGCTCGCCAGCCACAGGGATGAGCGAGCAGCTAAAGTCTATGAATGGACTCCCGTATGTTTCTCTCCGGCATTTCTTACGTCTATTGCTAACATTTAGAAGACCTACGTCTTTCAACGATCGAACGAACCCTGGAGAAGTTGTCGAGATCCTCAACGACCGCCTCGCCGCAGCCGAACCACCAATTGCGCCCTTCTCCGAGCCGCGCGTAAAGCTCACAGCAGGCTCTGACCAGAAGAAGCTCGGATACAAACCATTGGTGATGAAGATTTCAGAAACGAGCGAGATTCTCGACGACAGGATCGATAGCTTCATGGCGCTTATCCAAGAACACCACGGCCTAGACGAGTCTGCCTTTGGCAGCGCTGCAGCTCAGAGCACGACTGAGGTTGTTGCTGTTGGTCGAATTGCGTCGGATTCGACAGAGGGAAAACTCAATGCTGCGTCGTTGGTGTTTGAAATGTCGAGACGAGGTGGAATGGGTCTCAGAGTGCCTCTAAAGATGGATCTCGTCCGCAGCTGGTGCTTCTTCCCTGGTCAGATCGTGGCTCTTCGAGGAACCAATGCCTCTGGGACCGAATTCGTCGTCAAGGAGATTCTCGAGATCCCTCTACTCCCCAACGCTGCCTCTCTACCCTCCGCACTTGAAGGTCATCGCGAACGACTCCGTGGTGGACCCGATGCCATGGAGGAGGATTCAGAACCTACGCCCTTGAACGTCTTGTTCGCGTCTGGTCCATACACGGCAGATGATAACCTCGACTTTGAGCCTCTTCATGCCCTGTGCACTCAAGCGGCTGATACTTATGCCGATGCGCTCGTCCTCACTGGTCCATTCCTCGATGTTGACCACCCCCTTATCGCGACGGGTGACTTTGACCTCCCTGAAGAGGCCAACTTTGACCCTGATACTGCTACCATGACGACCGTCTTCAAGTACCTCGTCTCACCTGCTTTCAACCGCCTCGTTTCCTCAAACCCTGCCATCACCATCATTCTCGTTCCCTCTGTACGAGATGTGCTAGCAAAGCACGTCTCGTGGCCACAAGACTCAATCCCAAAGAAAGAGCTCGGCCTTCCCAAGGCAGTGCGTATCGTCACGAACCCCATGACGCTGTCAATAAACGAGCTTGTGCTTGGCGTCTCTTCACAAGATATCCTCTCACAGCTACGCTCTGAGGAGGTGGTCTCTCGTGGTGGTCCCCAACCTGGTGGTGACCTAATGGGTCGTCTCTGTCGCTACTTGGTTGAGCAGCGACATTACTTCCCCCTATTCCCGCCTACAGATCGCTCTAGGCTTCCCAAGACAGGTACGGAGGAGGGTATTGCCACTGGCGCAGTGCTGGATGTGAGCTATCTCGAGCTGGGCGAGATGGTCAATGTGCGACCAGATGTCATGATGGTTCCCAGCTTACTGCCTCCTTTCGCCAAGGTATGCTCTTGACTTCCTTCTTTCAAGCCAACATGATACTAACTACTATCTAGGTCGTTGAAAGTGTCCTTCTCATCAACCCAGGTTACCTCTCCAAGCGTCGAGGCGCTGGTACATACGCACGCATGACGCTGCATCCTCCCACAGTGCCCGATGGTGGTAGCGAAGCGATGACGGGCCATCAAATATTCAACCGAGCTCGTGTTGAGATTGTGAGGATATAGAGATAGAAGCCACATCTGATTGTATGTAATGTAACGAGCCACGTAAAAAGAAGGGGGTTCATGGAACGATGAATGGCCGTGTTGGGTATTATTAATGTTATATCAAGGCCAGGTCAAGGCCTACCTGGCATCCACTCTGCGTCTCTTGTCACTCTCGTACCGGTCGTCGTCGCGCGATGTACTGCGCTTCCGGCGACTGCGATGTTCATCCCTATCACGACGCGGTGACCGTGATCGCGATCGTGACCTCCTTCGACTATCGTCTCTCGAGCGATACGAGTCCCTGTCTCGTCGATCACCCTTCCTCTGATCATCGCGCGAGCCGAGGGGAATGGCATTTGCACCTCCTGCGCTCCGCTCATCGGGTCGGAAACGATCATCATCTGGACGGAATCGCTCATCCTCGTCAAACTTGCCACCTCCTTCTCTCCTCCTCCCACCGCCAATATCACCCCAACGACCCGTATCCTCAGTGCGCATGTCCTTGTACTTGGTACCACCCTTGCGACCCAGCTTGGCCATGTCGCGACGCTGGAGATACTCCGGCAACGCCTCGCGGTTTCGTACATCGTCTTGAATCCGACTGCCCATGATGTCTCGCTTATCCAGACCAGCAGCCTTCATCTCGTCTTGGAAGAAGGCTCCCTTGTGGAAGTACCGCTGCATGTACGACATTTTGCCCTTGCCCTCCTTCTCTTCTTGTTGCTTAGCCAAGAAAGCCTCGTCCTCAGCCTGCCGCTCTTCCTCGGTCAAGTTGCGCCGTCGCTCCACCTCTGCAAGCTCCTTCTCGCGCTCTTCGATGGCAGCGCGCGCGCGCTTGAGGCGCTTGAGTTCGCGGACGCGCCAGGCAGCCTCTTCAGCCTCAGGGTCCAGCCCGTCAGTCGTGTCCACGTCCGAGTCTTCGTTCTCGTCATCGTCCCAGTGCTTCTTGCCCGCTGCGCGCGCAGCAAGGTCCTTTTTAATCTGCTCTTCAACGAGCTCGTCGGCGGCCTTCTTGCGAGCTTCCTCTTCTGCTTGACGGGCTTCTTCCTCTTCTTGGGCGGGGTCTTTTACGTTTCCTCGCTGGCTCTTGGGAATGAACTTTGGTCGGATCATTAACCGTCGCGGGGCTTCTTCTTCACTACTCTCCTCCTCGGATTCGCTGTCCTCTTCATCGTCGTCATCCTCTTCTTCCTCGCTCTCTTCCTCCTCTTCTGTCACGAAGCCCTCCTCAGCAGCCAATCGCTCAGCCTTTTCTTTGGCGAGTCGCCTTTCTTCAGCGGCCTCTGCCTCTTTCCTGCGCGCGTTCAGGTCGACTTTTCCAAGGTTGCTCGAGATCTTTCCGGCGCTGGTCGCTTTCGGTGGCGGAGGGAGCGCGGGCTCGGCAGGCGTCTCAGATTCGCTGGCATCAGAGTCGGAGTCGGATTCCACGCCCGTAGCCTTGCCAGCGCGATAACGCGCCGGCTTGACGGGGTTTGCTGTCATGCGCTTGGGCGGCATTGTGATGGGAGGTTGGAGGATGGAGAGGTAGAGGTTGTGACGTTGGAGGCTGGTCAAGGTGTAGAAAATTGGGTGGAGCCTGGACGATAAGATTATCAGACACAGCTACCCTAGACACTGAGCATATGAGAACAGGGCGTCATTTTTGACATTACAATGACCTTCGCATGGTATTTTTCGTCTTTCTAATTAGTATCTTGTATTATAAAGTGACCATTTCATTATGGAAAATGTTTCCCCTGCTCTCTGGTGTTTCGATGTTGTTGGCTGGTCTCAACGGATTCTATTCTATAGGAAAAGGCGTCTAGCTGCAGTAGTACCAGCCCAGCGCTATTAAGACAACTAAATCATATGGCAAGAATGATATAATTTATCAGAATATTGGGCCAAGAGTATCTAATTCTGAAGTCAACCTTTGATAATTGAAGTATCTTGAATAAAATCGATGTTATTGACTTGACCCCTCAGAGTGATGGGATTGAAGCCCAGTATCAACTTAAGGGATAACCAGGCCACACGGTAATCATCTCTTCGAGCAGTCACGGATTGCCGAGTGAGTGGCTAATGCTTTAAAGAAAAAGGCCATGTCTCAAAACACCCACCACTAAATACGTTGGCAGTAAAGTGCATGACTATGCCTGCCTACATGATGCTGAAAACAGTCCAAGGGCTCTTCGTCAAACTCGTATTCCCAAAGAAATCTACAAGGTTACCAATACCCGGCTCACCTTTTCGTAAGCAGTTACCCATTGAAGCGAATACAGACAAAATATTAGGGGGATTGTGATGCATCGTTATTCTCCAAGCCCCTATTCAATTACGACAAGGAAGGTTTCACTCTTAGGAATGTCAAATTACCTTCCAGAAAGACGAAGGCTAGGAGCCGAGATCAGAACATTCGTCAAGTAGGAAATGGTGCAAATAAGTTTCAAGGGTTGATATAATACATTGGTTGACCAAAAGGCCTGAAAAGTTACATATACATGATCCTTGTTACACTCGGCAAAGCTTGCTGTTCTGGTTGGGCAAGTTGCCAAAGATCTTGTCCTGGAGCTCCCACTTGTCCGAACCAACGCCGTTGGTGGCGTAAAAGACATCATAGGGATCCCACTTCTCCTTTATCTCGACCAGACGCTCCCAATTGCTGCCCCAGAACGAGTGCTGGAAGTCGGGCTCGATGTAGTCACTCTCGGAGCAGTAAGCGTGGCCACCAGGGGTCACGTCTCGCCACCGCTGGATGTAGTCGTTGGTCAAGCTGTCGGAGATATTCTTCTTAGTCTCCTCGTCCGCGGTCACATCCCAGAAGACGGCACCGATTCCGTGGACAAGAGCTGTTCGCCAACCTGGGTTGACAGCTGTGTCGGGGTAACCCTCGTGACCAGCATAAAGGTTGAAGGCGATGAACCAGCCGTAGTCCTCGATACTGCCCTTGACAGCATCAAATGTCTTGCTGATGATGGTCTCGTTGGCCCAGTTCTCCTCGGGGAATAGACGACTTCCCTGGCGAATGGCTGGGTTGCCCCAACCCTCAAGAGGGAATGAGGCCTGCCAAGCAGGATAGAAGTCATCAAACTCGGCATACTCAGGCTTGATGCTAATACCAAGTTCCTCAAAGTCGGCAAAAAGAGGGGCCACGAGCTTCTTGAGCTTCTCCACGGTAAACTTGGGAGCGAACCAGGGCTGCATAGAGAAGCTGTACCCAGTCTCGGTCTTGGTGATGAGGAAGTACTCGTAGTTGCCGTTATCCTTGGCGTACTCGGGGAAGCGGTCCCAGAATGCCTTGACACCCTTCCAGAACACTTCATCAGTGAGACCATCGACGCCAGAGGCAAATGCAAAGGTCAAGGTGGCAACAGCAACCTTGGGGTGAGCTTTGACAACAGCAGAGGTTACGACACCAAAGGTGCCACCGCCTCCTCCACGGATGGCCCAGAAGAGGTCAGGGTTGCAGCTCTCACTGGCGGTGACGAGGTGGCCATCAGCAGTGACTACCTCGAAGGAGAGGACAGAGTCAGAGGCCATGCCGTGGATTCCAGAGAGAGGACCATGACCACCGCCCTGGATAAAGCCGCCCATGACACCGACGGTCTGACCTTCTCCGCCGATAAGAGTGACACCGTGCTCTTTGGCAGCCTCATAGACCTCATAAGCTTGGACACCAGCTCCAGCCTTGACAGCAGGGCCCTTGTAGTCACCCTCCTCATAGTCCTCATAGACTTCGATAGACTTGAGGTTGTGAGTCCAGATGGACAAGGCGCCGTAACCGGTAGACTTGGCACCAAAGTCGTGACCAGTGTTCTTGATGACAAGACGCAGGTTTAGACTGCGGGCCAGGTTGATGGCGAGCTGAATGTGCGCAACATTTGTAGCATCGACAGTGTAAAGAGGGTAGCCACCCACAGTGCAAGACTTGGCAGATGCAAAGAGAGAAGGGGGAAGACAGGACTGGCCCTGATACAAGACGGCGTTGACAGCAGTGGGATCTTCAGTTGGGACGTAAGAGTTGTTGAACCAATTGTTCATGAGGTAGTCACACTTTGCCTTGTTGTAGTTGCCAAATTCAGAGTCCTCATAACAGACTGAAGCATAAGGGACTGTCTTTTGAAGGGCATCGCCGAGGAGGTAGTCGAATACTGCCCAGAGCTTATCGCTAGGGAAGTAGTCGTCTCCAGGGGCCGTCTTGCACTGGCCAAAGAGGCTTCTTCGGTGGATAGTCTCTTTCTTGTCATTGTCGAACTCGAACAATTCGATATGAGAGAGTCCAAGGGAGGTGAGGTTGTTGAGGACCCTATCGGTGAGTTGCGTAGACTCATCAAGGAAGAGAGGGGCCTTAGCTTTGGAAGAACTCCTGGAGACAGCCTCACTGGCTGGGGCAATAACAGACTTGTCGACGGCTGAGTCGTGTTAGCTTGGTTTCAGTATGTAATACATCAATACTCACGTATGTCCTTGCCACCAACTTTGATAGTTTGGGCAAAGGATGCGCTAAAGAGCGCCGCCAAGGTGAAGAACCGCATGGCAGACATGGTGACCAAGAGAGAAAACGACTGATGATAGAGGCCTAGAATCTCAAGACTAGCCGGATAGAGGCGGATTCCGTGGCCCTTCTATAAACGCCACAGCTCGAGGGAAGCGTCGAGAAGGCATGACGAGCTGTGGGTGCGATGGAGCAGCCAACTAGCACCAGGAACCACGCCATGGGCTGAGTCTGGACATATTTCAGGAGCAGAGGCAAGGCATGCTATAGTTGGGAACCATGGAGAGTGGAATTCTGTTGGCTCTGGGCATGAATGAGAAGGGCCCGGGTTGTGGGCGGAGGATTTCCCGACAACACAACCAACAGACTTGAACCGGATGCCACTAGCACAAAGGAACTAGAACACCGGATGGATCTGATGATTTTCTAAGAACGTAGGCTTTAGTTCGCCAAGATGTTCAAGGGGGGAGTAAGCCTTGGCTGCCATGCTGAGACGTAGTTCGTGGATGAATTGTGGCTCTCGAAAAGACCCCGTCAAAGAGGCTGAAGATTGTCGATTGTCGATCGATTTAAGGACGGGTTGGATGAGCTGAATAAGAGTGAGCTCCACTGATATGAGCTGGTGATGTTTCATCGTCTTGAGGCTGGCTCAAGGTGGGCTGTGAGGGAGCATGACTTTGATGCAACGCCACTCAAGTTGACAGATGAACTGACAACGGGAGCTAATGCATAGTTTTGTTTCTAGAAGACAGTCGTGGTATGTGGTATTCTGAGTGAGGTAATGAACCTGATTGAACATGTTCTTGAGTGATAGCACGCGACCCAAGCATCGCAACATTTTATATAATAGCCGCTGCAGGCGAAGAAATCACCCAAGGCTTGATCCTTGAATGGAGATCAATCGAGACCCTCACTAGGAAGACGGAATCTTGCTTAGACGGTTTGGATGGATTCCAGCCCTTTGATATGCCGGGATGGACTACAAGGAAGTGGCTTGTTGGGTGGATGCAAAAGAGGGGGAGCTAGGATCTCTCAAAGATCGATGCGGCATGCAGAGTAAGCCTTCTGTAACAGACCAGGAAGTGGGGGAGACGATGATTTTCTGCCCCTGATTTATGAGCAAATTCAGAAATGACTCGTAGGAGGTTCCGGTAGTTGTATTCGGGTTTATGATTATGATATTGTAAATGTTGGTGTTGAAGGTTTAAAGTTGAGTTGAGTTGCCATATCTCAAACTTGAACTCTGATTAATTCGATAGATTACCGTGTAAATCATACTTCCTTTTTTCGCAATAAGAAAAAACAAGTTTCCTAGATTAACGAGATGGGGAAAAAGGAAATCATTGCCGATAGAAACATCTGATATTACTCGCAAAGTGGGAACCACTCCTTGCATCTCCGCCAACGGACATCAAAAGGATCGCCGACCCTGATCTTTTCACTAGCAAGGATATAATGACATGTCGTTATAGGAGAAGACTGATGGTTGGTTCTAGTCGATGAGTGGTTTCACGGGAGCGATTTGTAAAGTCGTAGTCAGATGTCGGATCATGACAAGAAACGGTCATGGTTACACCACTGGATAGCTTCTGGAGAAACATACAGGATATTCCACATTGTGCTAGTGAATTAGCTCAATGATCGACATGAAATACTTTATCGAATACTTTCTTGCAGCAATAATCCACTCTAGACTCGTTTATCGACTACACCCGTCGAGCCCTAGACATCCGTCTGTGGATTCAAACATCCAACGTCAACGACTGAAACACGCAGTTTGATCCCATGACGCAGGGGACAACATATCTACCTCCGTGGGGCGTGAGATTCAGCCCATTTACTCGTTCGCCACTTGGACCATCTCATGTTCCTTCTCCCGCTTCCCTACAGCCGTCTCTACAGCAATGGATCGCTTCCGGTTCGTTCTTTGTACGGGGGGAGGATCCATCAACGAACGGGCTTCAGCCGCCTTCTGCAGGCAAATATGTCTGATGCGTGGTGCGAGCAAAGTGGTACGCTAGCTCCTCTTTTCTCCTGAGGGCCTAGCTTGTGACATGTACGGCATATAGGTAGATCTAACACCCTGAGCCGAGATCAACATGATCCATTCCCTCTTTCTGAACTCTCTTTTCTCTTTACTCTTTTTGAGTGCTAGCCTTACAAAACATCGTTAAGCCTTTTTGAGCTGGTTCTCAACCTCGATGGATGTTGGAGCTGTGCAGAGGCTCGTGGGAGAGCTGCACAAGAGAGCCATAGATGGCTCCGAGGCGATTGACGCTGGGTACCCTTACTCGCGGCTTCAGCAGATTGGGTACTTCATCTTGTTCTTTTTTCCTATAATGGCCTTTTGTGTTTGGGTTCTTCGTATATATGGGCGCTTCTCGACGAAGCAATACAGCTGGGGTGGGTTAATGTGGTCTTTCATTTTGAAAAGATACTGACTAGCCTTAGATGACTTGCTTATTACTATGGCAATGGTATGCCATGTGATTTATCTATCACATCTATAAACTAACAAGACTAGGCCCTATCCATCGCAGAAACAATCTGCTCCTACTACTCGATGCGCCTCAACTACATCGGCATTCACAAAAAGGACATTCCCCTGACCCAAGACTTTGTGCTCGGCCAGAAATGGGCTTTTACAATCCAGATTCTCTATAATCCGATCCTCGCCCTCGTAAAGACGTCAGTCCTCCTCTTTCTCATGCGCCTCGGCGGCCAGAAGCGCGAGGTCCGCCTTTGCATTATCAGCCTCCTGGTCTTCAACCTCTTCCAGATGGTCGCCATGTTCTTTGCCTGCGTGTTCCAGTGTACGCCCGTCAGCTACTTCTGGAACCGCGCGAAGGAGGAGAGTGTAAGGCCAGATGGCATGTGCATTAACCAGAATGCCTTTTACATTGCCACATCGAGCCTAACCATCTTGACCGATGTGTTGGTTCTTATTCTGCCGTTTTGGATCTTTCTGGGGTTAAAGCTGCCCCTCAAGGTACGGGCAGCAATCATTGGAGTGTTTGTCCTCGGAGGAGCGTAAGTAAACAGACTTCAAAGAGAGTGATTGCCTACTGACTTCTCAGTGTTACCATCATGAGTATCCTCCGTATGTCATGGCTCATCGAGACGGCCTACTTTATCGACTTTACGGACCCCGATCTGGACTGGAGTTACGATATTCGATTCACCTACTCTGCCGTTGAGACCAACTTGGCCATCATCACAGCATCGGCGCCGGCTCTGCGACCTCTCTTCCTCCAGTGGTTCCCCAAGTTCTTCTCGGCTCTTAAGTCTTCCGGAAACAAGTACTCTTCAACACGAGACGGCTATGGACGGTCGACGACGACGGGAACAGCGAAGCGATCACGTGGTGGTACAGGTGTTCGGAGCAGTCTTGCAGGACCGTTCCCACTCAAGGATATCAAGGGCCGATCCGAGATTCGATCGCATTCGCCGACTAACTCGGAGGAAGAGATTATGACATACAACGGTATCCTTAAGACGTCCGAGGTAGCTGTGCAGTACGGAGAGAGGGTGGCAGCGACACATCTGAGAGACGATAGCGAGACCGAGTCGTCGAGGTATGGCTTCGGGCCGCGTGCCAGCCATGATCGTTTCTAGATTCTGTTTTTGGGTTGAGCTCGTAGAGTAGATTTTAGAATATTTAAATGTTGGCCTTTATTAACTGTAAAATACCTAGTAATGACGACCTACCTATTTTAGTAGAGAACCACATAGTGGCCATGCTATTTAATTTCAAAGGTAAATCCATGCCTTTATAGCTGTAACTGTCGTATGAGCTCTGAAATATTCTGAAGTACTGCAATATTTGAGCTGTGATGAGCATGTCGAATTTCCTTATTGCAGCCAACAGGGCTCATGTTACTTTGACGTCCAACTTGCCCCTCACCTCGCGATATTCCAACCCCCCACCTTGAGGTATGACGCCTCAACTCTCACCTTTATTCTCACCATTACACTCATCGAGCTCCTGCGAAATTTCTCAAATTTACCGCTAATCGCAATGACTGAGCGAACCGTCCTAGTCACTGGCGCTACTGGCCTCTTGGGCCGCGAAGTCTCGGCTTCGTTTGGACTGCGGGGCTGGAATGTCAAGGGAACAGGCTATTCTCGCGCCGATGGAATCAGCACCCTCAAGGTTGATCTCAGCAATGAATCTGAAGTGGCAAGCCTTCTCGAAGAGACTAAGTCTGACTCCCTGTTCCTCTCTGAAACTGGCCATGCAAAGCTAACATTGTGCCATCCTAGGCCGCAGGTCATCGTTCACTGTAAGCCAACATCGCCCTGACCTTTCTCTACTACGACTGACCGAGAACGATGAGGCGCTGCTCAGAGATTCCCAGACAAGGTTGACAAAGACCCAGAGGCTGCGAGAGCCCTCAATGTGGCGGCGAGCAAGTCCCTCGCTCAGCTGGCAGCTGATAGAGACATCTTTGTCATTTACATCTCAACTGACTACGTCTTCCCTGGCGTGCCAGGAGATGCCCCGTATGAAGCCGACGCCGAGCCACGGCCGACCAACCTCTACGGTCAGACCAAGCTGGATGGCGAGCGTGCCGTGCTGGAGACGTTCGCAAAGACTGGCAAGGAGGGTCTGGGGGTCGTGCTCCGAGTCCCCGTCTTGTACGGCAATGCTGAAACGCCAGCCGAGAGTGCCGTCAACGTTCTGATGGATGCCTTGTGGAAGGCTCAGACACAAGGGATTGAAGTCACTATGGATCACTGGGCCATCCGATATCCCACCAATACCGAAGACATTGGACGGGTCTGCCACGGTATGTTTCACTCTGCCTCCAGTCATGATATTTCGAGCCAGATGGCGCATTGTTGGCTGGTGTATCTCAACGCATTCATGGCAGGTGATAGAGGCTTACTGACACTGCTTACCAGACATCTCGGTCAAGTATCTCGACACCGCACCTGGTGATAGAGCCAGCCTCCCACACATCCTCCAGTTCTCGAGCGAAGACCGCATGACCAAGTACGAGATCGTCCAGCTGTTCGGAGATATTATGGACCTGTCGACGGAGGGTATCAAGCCCAACACCGAGGGGAATGATCCAAATGCCAGTGTCCAGCGCCCGTATGACTGTCACTTGAGCACAAAGGCGCTGCGGGACCTGGGGATCGATGTTTCGGCGTGCGACTTCAAGGGCTGGTGGCGGCGCGAAGTTCGCGCGTTTCGCAAGTAAGGGTGCATGCCGTTGAAGCCGATTGGGGCATGCTTGGCGGGCTGATGTCTTGGAACTGATGTTTGAGGTACATGCTTTCCTCGAGCTTGAGTCGCGCTGGAGAAAAGGGAGTCTTGTCTCGCATTGGCACCCGCACCATACCTCGTGGCATGTATAAGAGCGAATCTCGAACTTGCGTCTCTGGGACTCGTTTCATTAGGAAGAGGCTGTTGAGGCTGTTGAAGGTAGCAGCTGAGCCGAAAAAACTAGCCATTTGGTATTCTCCGTGTTGCTTAGAAGTCTGCGAATTACTCCTCTAGCCTACAGTTAGCGAATAAGTGGCAATTTAACTTGCATAGGTATCTAATCGTATGTAATGCATGTCTCTCCTCTTTCGGCTCAACCCTCCATGGTCTTTTGGGCTGTGTAATCATTACCTCTGTCCAGCTCCAGCCATCCAGCAGATTAGTAGACTTGTCTTCATTGTGCTTCCCATCAAGCGCTGTTGGAGACTGGAATGGGTTCTCGAGGCCCAAGAGGGCGGGACCTGATGCCTCGGCTTTTCAGGGCGGGGGATGTGAATCTGGCTCCATGCCAGACAGTTTGGACGTTCAGCGCAGCACATACCATCTGTAGCTGGTGGCATTGCATAGCCTTCGTTTTTTGAGACTTTGCGAGGGAGAGATTGGAAGCCTCCATTTACGCGGTGGAGGGGAACGTTGAGGAGCATTTGAACCTGCCTCTTGATATTTGCTTCTGTTATCTGGGAAGGCGCCTCCCTTCCTTCTTTCCTTTTGCTTTCTCGTCAACTGACATTTCACTTGCTACCCCAGAGGTTTCGCAAACCTGTTTCTTTTTTCATCACTTTCAATATTCACGCTTCATCGGTTTCAAATGTCGAAATGCTTCATCACCGTTGAGCCCTTGCCGAGATTGTCGTCCTTCTCCTTTTCCCGCCCTGGGGGACCGATCCTCCCGCCCAATCTACCTGCCTTTGGTAGACCAATACGTACCACCTTGAGAAAACGACGCCGTCTTCTTCGACTTAATTAGTCTAGCTGTCAATTGACTTTCCAACGGTTCTGTGGGGAAGAAGGCAGGATAGAAACAAATACGAGAACCCCTGCCGGCGATCGCAAGCGATATTCGAGCTGTCGCCCAATCTATTATCACCGACAGCGGATCGATCCGACAACCTTGCACCTAAGGACCTTTCCGGGACTACGATAGGGCTGCAGAAGCGCCCGCCATCACATCCAGGGTCCGTCGTCCACTGCAGGAACCAATTCTTTAGTGGCGACAGACGAGGACGGCCCGCATCCAAATGGCGTCGTCGACGACGACCATGGCTGCGGTGGCCCCGCTGCAATTCGCAAACGCCTGGGATCAACCGCATGATGCCGTGAAGCCACCCATCCCCAAAATGTCGCGATTACGGAGTCTCCGGGGGAAGAGTGCCTCGTCATTAAGGCGCCGGGCGTTTGACGTGTATAGCGGACCACCTTCAGAGGGGAGCCATTTGGCTCAGGGAGATTGCTATCCCCGCCTGGACACGCCGACTCTGTTAGGACGGCCTGTTGGTCGGCGTCGGTCCAAGAGCGTAGCATCTGCGACTTTTATGCGTGGGCGTCCTATGCTGTCGCCCAAGGTTCAGGTTCAGGGACAGGTGCCGCCTTCCGTTTCCTCTGTTTCAGCTGGCGCTCGTGGAGTCGCGCTGTTCAAGGGCCTCGCGGAGAGTGTAACAGGGGTTATTGGCGGTTTGGCTCCACGAGCTGCGGTGGGCGCCGTGGGAAATGGAGCCACGGCACGTCGCCAAGGCTCGTCATCACCGGCGCCATCGTTGTGTCGGTCCCAAGGACTCTCACCTCGACCATCTCCATCGGTTCTCAGTTTTGCCAGCGCATCCAGCAATTTAAATTTAGCGTCTGGACCTCCCAGGGCCCCCTCACCCGCCATTCCAC
>JALLKD010000233.1:0-19201 GCA_023509735.1 Fusarium liriodendri | reverse complement strand
GGCAAGAGTTATATAGATAGGTTTTAATTAAGCAATTTACTAAATACGGGTTTAATAGTATCTATTAAACCCGTATTTAGTAAATTGCTTAATTAAAACCTATCTATATAACTCTTGCCCCTCTCTTGGGCTAGTGCCTTGCGCTATTCCTATTTGGAGGGTACTATATCACGTGACCTTGCCTCAACTAATTCCGCAGTTCATTTTGCCAAGACGCATTGCGGAACCCTCTGTGCACACTCGTATGTACATGACGGCTTCGGTTTAACAGTATCCTTATATAACTAAGAAGTATACATGGTTTAGCCGCAACGGGTCACCTATCGCCGCGGTCTTATACGTAAACGTGTTAGACCGTAGCGTCAGAGGGCCCCATCCGCGCTTCCCTATAGGGAGGCAAAGCGTCTGAATATTGCAGCGGTTCTATGTACAGAGGGAAGGTGGGGGGAAATCGAGTCTTGACTGCGTGAGAGATGACGAGCTACTTGCAGAGGCAAGCAATTGACTCCCGTGAGGCAGCTGCAGAAGGGAAGAAACTCCTCAGTAGGCCCTCCGACGCTGAGAAGCCTATTCTGCAAGCCTTAATCGGATTATGAAACCTGTCACCCTTTCCCACATCACAATAACATACGTGGATTGGCTGGTCTCCTTGATTGAGTTACGAATTTCCTGCAACCAGCAAGGCAAACTACTACGAAGTAGTATACATCGGGCTATGGATCAAGGTCACGGGGCTGTACCATCTGTGCACGGATAACTTCCTGCTCCTCTGCAGCCTCATGATCCCCAAAGACCGCATCCATCTCCTCCAATGTCTTGCCCTTGGTTTCCGGCACCAGGAACCAGGCCCACACGAAGCCAGCATAGCAGCAGCATCCATAGACAATATATGTACCATAGCCAATGTCCGCGAGCATGGGAGGCGTGGCGATACCGACAGTGAAGTTGCACAGCCAGTTAACCGCCACTCCCAGGGCCACGCCTCGCGATCGGCACGAGCTGGGATAGACCTCGGCCGCCAGGAGCCAACCAAGAGGAGAGTACGACACTCCATACACCAGGATGAACAAGAAGGCCATGGCCACCGCACCCCACCCAGCCGCAGAATTGGCGGCCCAATTGTGCGAATAGACTGCCGTGATGACGGCCATCAAGGTCCAGCAGATTCCTGCACTCAAGGCGCCAAAGATGGCAAGGGGACGTCGACCGAGCGTGTCAATGACGACGAAACAGATGGCGACAGCAACGAGCTGGAGGACATTGAAAACACCAGACATGACTAACGCCATCTCTTCAGACTGGCCCAGACTGCCAAACAGCGTTGGTGCATAGTAGATGAAGGCGTTGATCCCGCTAAACTGCTGGAAGAAGGCCACACCGACAGCTACCGCCGTTCGAAGAAGCATGGGCTTCCCGCGGAACAAGTCAGACCAGGCATAGAGCTCTCGCATGAGACCTTTGGCACCAGGATGCTTCCGCTCCATGATCCTGTGCTGGACCTGTGTTTCGACCATGATGGACTGGTGCTCATGACGAACGCGGACATCCGTGGCAGGCAGACGGCGGAGACGCTCAAGGGACTTGAGTGCATCATCGGAGCGGTCGACCAAAGCGAGCCATCGAGGTGAATAAGGATAAAAGTTGATCAAAACACCAAGGAGTGTAGAGCCAACCATTTGTAGACCGAGTGGCAACCGGAACGAGAGTCCGCCGGGTAGGTGACGAGTACCGTAGGTGATGAAAAAGGAAATGACGACGCCACTGACGATGGAGATGGATTCTAGAACCAAAAGTGTCCCCCGGATGTTGGGAGGTGCAATCTCAGAGATGTAAATGGGAGCGCCCTGCAGCGCGTATTAGCAGGTGTTTTCCCTCCTGCCCTAGGGTCCGTGGACAAACATACCATGGCCAATGTGCCGACTCCTATACCTCCGATGGCTCTTCCAGCAACCAGCACCCCGTACGAGTTGGCAGCCGTTTGCATAATAGCTCCAACATTGAAGATGATGACCACCACGACAATGGCTCGCTTGCGGGATATTTTGTCTGCCAGCATGGGCATGAAGAGACATCCGATAAATCCACCCAGCTCTAGCATGCCGGTCATGAGTCCCTTCCCAAAGGGTGTCGCGGCGGTTGGAAAGACTCGATGAAACTGGGGCATCACGTTGATGATGGAGATGACACCCTGGTCGTAACCGAAAGAGAATCCACCCAACGATGCGAGCAATGCTGCGCCGAAGACGTACCAGCTGCTAAAGAGACCAGCGAGGCCACTTTTGCCGTAGGCGGGGATGGTCTCCACTCTCATGGGAGTAGGAGATTTGGTCGAACCATTGGCGGCATGCTCGATCTTCAGGTCAGAAGCATCTTCCTGCTTCTCCGCGACTGGATGGCTCATCCTATTTGACAGATAAAAGCTTGTATGCGAGAAGGCGTAGAAATTGGATGAGATATTTCCTATACCGGCCAGGTTTGCATAGGAGTTGATGGCATAGTATATATATTCGTATATATATGGGCAAGAGCCGTAGTGGGTGCAGTTCCCCATGGGGAACTGCCCATGTGGAACTGCCCATGGGGAACTGCCCATGGGGAACTGCCCATGGGGAACTACACGCGCGTTGGCCCCACCTTGCCAGGATTGGAAACCGGGGATCGGGATGAGAATTCCGATGCTTCCACATGAGCCAACGGGTAAACACATTGGTCGCGGAGCAGCGATTCATGCCTAGCCCACCGAGTAAGTTTGAATCACCCGAGTCGCTGAGTGGCCAACACCAGATGGAGGCAAGCGAGCCTGCGTCCGGACGCCTGACTCACACCTTGCCACCTGCTAGACCGGGAAAGCCTGCCATGGAATACCTCGGAGATTGCACTCCATCGTGCACAGCTGTTTTCGGGCCCCAAATTCCTGAATGCCTCCCTAAAAACGGGATTGCAACGTCATGCGAGGACGTCGGGATGGCACGGGATCAAGACCAAGATCATGGCCAGACGTACCTGATTCCACTCTGGTTTCAGCCCGCCATATGAAGCCGGCGGTATATTCCTTGCAGTAGTCTATAGGCGACATTTTGCGTGCCAATTACAGTTTGTCATGTCACATCCAGCCATGCCGACTCGACGATTCGTATTAAGCACTAGTGCGGAGATCCCGGCCTTGGGACTAGGTATCGAGAGCCCCTGAATCCCTCGAGGCCCCATTCCAGATCACTGATCAAACTTTTCTTGGCAGGTACGTGGCAGAGTGAGCCGGGCGAGGTAGTCCGGGCTGTCCTCGGCTTGAAGGCTGTGGTCGTCAAGAGAAAAGGTGGATTTGTCACCACCAAGCTGTGGTGCACCTATCATACCAAGGTAGAGGAGGGCATCGACAAGAGTCTCAAGGCGCTCGGTCTTGACTATGTCACCCTTTTTCTAGTCCACTAGCCCGTGGCTCTCAAACCAAATGGTACGAATCACAAGTATACCCTTCCAATCAAGGTCAAGTCTTGACACTTTGCCATCGGTAGGGAATGATGGCAAGTATCCCAAGCTACCCAACGGGGACCGTGTCCTGCTACACGAACGCTCACATGTAGACACGTGGAAGGGCATGAAGAAGGTCTTGGCCTCAGACAAGGCCAAGGCCATTGGCGTCGCGGATTACAGCGTCTCATTCCTCAAGGAGCTGCTGCGCTCGGCCAAAATCTGCCCCGCCGTCAACCAGATCGAGAATAATCCCCTTCCGCCGCAGAGAGAGATTGTCGAGTTCTGTGACTGGAAAGGGATTCACGTTACGGCATACAACCCCCTGGGCAGTATGGGGAGTCCCTTACTGCAACTCCCCATTGTTGCGGACATTGCCCGGAAAAGAGGCATTTCACCGGCGTCTGTTCTCCTCGGTTGGCACTGTACATCTGAAAACCTTTCATCTGCCATAAAAAAAAACCCTTTTCCGAAAGCTTGCCACTAATGTTCCATAATCCTACTCAGCATCCAGCCGTCGTTCTGTACTGGCCGAGTCCGTAAGCCCGGGTCACGGATTGACGACTTTGGGAAACAGAAAAAGTTTACACGTTATGTGTATCCGGCGTTTGGGGTGGACTTTGGATTTCCAGACAAGAGTCCATGATCAAGGACTGTAGAAACAGGGCATAAACTAGGATAAACTGTAACAGAGCTTCAAAAAATGATCACTTCACGGCATGGAGCAGCTCTCGGGTGGCTCTTTGGGTGTTTTCGTGGGTCAGGCTGGATGCAAATGGCAGTTCTACTACCCGGTGGCTCCCCTCCCATCCCAGGAGTTAGGGTCTGTGAGCCATCGAATATTTACCGCGGTGCCAGTATTTTTGTTTGTTGAAGACCTAGAAACGTCTAATTACTGCCAACGAGTGGCATGGGTTATACGAACTCACCTACATCGCAGTCAATCCAGCTTGAAACAATTGCTGGAATAAACAAAATACGGTTATCATTGGACAAAGTTACAAAGAAAGTCATGATTGAGAATTACAGGCTCAATGCAATCTACTGTCTCTAATGACTTCGAATATCTGGTATACAATGGCAAAATCAACCCCGTGGTATTAAACTGCCTCCCCCTTAGGCCGTGATGAACCCTCTCAACGCCAACCAGGGTGCCCGCCAATCAAGGCGGTTAGGATAACCCAAGACAGTAAGAATCACAGCCGAAAGCACAAACAACCTGGTAACCGTGGACGTGTTGTAGACTCGACGGGCTAGAGCGTAAAGCGGCCACAATGGACTCCCTCCAGTCAACTCAAAATCGACCCAGTTGGGTGTGAACGTGGCCCACCAGAACGAGCGAGCCAGACCCGGCCACGACGCGGCATTGCGCCCATATTTTCCAATATACCAGTTAGAGCAGTCACCCGCAAATACGGTATTGCTGAGCTGGTGATGGATGGCGTTGGTGGTGCGGTCCTCGGCGGCCTGCTTGACCTCGATGATGGAGGCGCGGCGTGAGAGGATGGGCTCGAAGAGGGACTTGACGGCGTAGGCCACCTGCGTCTCGCACGCAAAAAGGGCCGAGTTGTTGGCAGGGAATGTGTTGGGTCCAAAAAGAATGCCCAGGTTGGGGAAATTGTGCACATGGGTGCCCAGGTAGGCCTGTGCGCCGCGGCACTGCTTCCACTGGTCGTGGAGGGAAACTCCATTCGATCCGACAATGTGCATGGGCGTCAGGAATTCGGACACCTGGAAGCCGGTGGCTAGGACGATGATGTCGTAATCATCCTCCTTGCCAGACGAGCTGATGATGCCAGTCTCAGTCATCTCCTGGATGCCCTCTGGTATCAGCTCCACATTGTCTCGGTTCAGACTGTCCAAGTAACCAGGATCAAAGATGCGACGCTTGCAGCCCAGTGGGAACTTGGGAATAATATGTTTAGCGTAGACTTCGGGCACTTTGGACCGGATGTACGCCTTGGACTCCTCCTCCTTCTCATGCCTCGCCTTGAGACCCTTCTTCGTGGAGAAGTACGTCGTGGTTTCCTCATCTGCCTCGAGGAAGATTGCCAGCCGATGGGAGAGCTGGTAGAGAGGCATCCAGCGGTTCAGAAACCTCTCCAGCGACGTGTAGTCCCTGTTTGGTCGATCGTGGAACCACTGCCCGCTGCGGGCATACTGCTTGACGACAGCGGCATCTTTGGCCATTGCGGGGACGACCTGCGCTGCACTGCACCCGTTGCCGATGACGGCCACGCGCTTGTCTTTCCAGGAGACGTTGTGGTTCCAGCGCGCCGTGTGGAACATCTGGCCCGCAAACTTGTCCATGCCCTGGAACCTGACGTCGCGCGGGAAGGAAATGGCGCCGACAGCCGAGATGAGAATGGTTGCTGTTCTGGTGTACTCGATTCCGGTGCGCAAGTCCTTGAGGTTGACAATCCAGTGCGAATTTTCCTTGTCCCACTCCGAGCCCAAGCATTCGACGGACTCGTGAATGTGCTTTCGGATGTCGAACTTGTCGACCGTGTCCTCCATGTCTGCTCGTATTTCGTCAGGAGCAGATCCGCGTCGGAGAATCTTGAGGTGACTTACACTGAAGGATCTCGGGCTGTTCGCAGAGCTCCTTGGACCAGTTCGGGTTCGGGTTGAAGCTGAAGGAGTACAAATTTGACTTCAGATCGCAACCACTGCTTTGTGGTCAACATACTGTTTCAGCGAGGACAAGGCTCCAACTTTAGCTCACCATCCTGGGTATGTGTTGGTCCTCCATGTCCCGCCTGGACCGTCCAATTTGTCGTACATTATGAAGTCATGAAAGTTGAGATCATGCTTCAGGCGGTACGCCATGGAAATGCCAGCAGGGCCGGCACCCACAATGATGGCGTTGATGGAAGGCATGGTGGAGGAGATGTGCCTTTCTCTGCAAACGAGTATCCGTGGAGAGAAGGGGAAAGATGTCCTTGCTCAAAGAGAGCGGGTTTGATGAATATCACTGTTTGTTCAACTATACGATGGAAGGCGCGCAGCGGTCTGGGTCAACAATGAATGAGTACCGTCGGTTAGCCAATGCACCTTTTGACCCTGTAATCCGGATCAGTATCAGCGACCTTCGATTCATACCTGGGCCGTCGGTCGTGCAGTCGCGTGAAGGGTCCCGTCCCCTCTGGAATTGGCCTTCCGGGGCTCCACTGGTGGTCGGGCTGAGGGTTCCGCGGCGAGACAAACCCCCGGTTCTCACTCAACACTCCGGAACTAGTGGAGAAAGACCGGGCAACGCTTCCTCGGATCCGGGACATCCGGATACAGGCGATGAGACATGTGCGAGGAGGATCCAGCGGCTCAAATGCGACAATAGTCACAGCCTCTGCATATCAGGTGATCCATCATTCAATACCAACAAACATGACACTACCAGCGCAAACCAAATCAACAGGCCAGTTCCTGCATGGGGCCAAGGACATCCGCCTAGAATCGCGAGAGCTGTCCGCTCCGGGACCCGACGAGGTGCAAGTCGCCATCCGCTCCACGACCCTCTGCGGCTCAGACTTGCACTACTACGGCCACTATCGAAATGGATCAATCCTCGTCCGCGAGCCCCTTTGCCTAGGCCACGAGTCTGCAGGTGAGATTGTCGCGCTCGGCGACCGGGTGCATGCCGAGAATCCGTCCCTGCGCATTGGGGATCGCGTGGCGCTTGAGGTCGGCGTGCCTTGCGGCCAGTGTGAGCTCTGCGCGTCAGGACGTTACAACATCTGTCCTGAACTGCGGTTCCGAAGCTCCGGGTCCAAGTTTCCACATTATCAGGGCACTCTGCAGCAGTATATCAACCATCCGGCGAGCTGGGTGCATCCTCTGCCCGCGGACCTCGAGTATGACATAGGGGCGCTGCTAGAGCCTCTTGCCGTTGCCGTGCAGGCTGTGCGACGGGCAAAGAAGGTCAATACCACGTTTGACTTGGACCATATTCTCATCTTTGGCGCTGGCGCTGTTGGGCTCCTTACAGCCGTGGCGGCACAGGCGGCTGGGGCTGTGAACATTGCCATGGCTGACATTGACAAGGGCAGGCTGAGCTTCGCCAAGGAGCAAGGGTTTGCCTCCAACACATATCTTGTCGAGCCCAAGAGGTCTGAATCCGTTGAGGCAGCAATGGATGCGGCAAAGGCCATGGCGCAGGCCATTGGAAACCTCCAGTGGCCCAACGGGAGACTCATATCAAAGTTGAATGTAGTCTTTGAGTGCACAGGGGTTGCTTCCTGCGTCCAAGCGTCAATCTATGTGAGCAGACACAGCCAAGGCCTCTCGTGAAAAGACAATGGCTAATGTGATGCAGGCCGCCCGTTCGGGAGGTTGTGTGGTGACGGCGGGCCTAGGTGTCCCCAACATCATGCTGCCTATTTCTGAGGCCACAGCGAGGGAGATCACGGTGGTACCTACGTGGCGGTATGCCCAGACCTATGCCGAGGCGGCTCAGATCGCACAGGACTCGGTCACGGGAGCGGAAAAGGGTGGGCGGAAACTGCCAGATATTCGTCGCTTGATCACTCACCATTTCCAAGGACTTGAGGACGTCCCTCGGGCGTTTGAGCTGGCTGGATCCGCAAGCGATACAAAAGGCGATCTGGTGATCAAAACTGTAGTCAACTTTGAGTAGAGTCAATCGCCTAGGGATTTATTTGGCAGGTTTTATTTGTCTGCGTATGCAAAATCAACTGCCATTGCATGGATCATTGAGGTTATGGCTCGATGGACGGCTACAGAACATTGCCATTGCAATGAATATAAGGGAATTTTGCTGGATCTACGTTTTTTGGAGTCAAGCCTCAAGGTCGGGATCATGAGAAGCGCACAATTCGCTTCTACAGGGTAGTTGGGTTGCCCCTTGATGATGATCTCTGGGCGGACTCTGGACGGACTACTCATTGCCGTGGCAGTACGTGTATGGCGAACATTGTCACGGGGCCTTGATTCTTCAGAGCGCATGGCTCAGTCATATGACGAAGACCGGATTATATTCCGCAGACGTATACGCAGATCACTATTCACATCACCTCAAAGCTGCCTCCACCCAACCACCCTGGCGTCCCTACCTGCTAGAAACTCCAAATAGCTCCTCACTTTCGACTCTATGCCTTTGGTATCCAAGCCAAACCGGTCGTAGTTGCTTGGATTTGAGGCCGAGTACCCGTAACCGGTCATGCCAATACTGGCCGTAGCATACTTGGCCCACCCCGTGGCCACGTACTCCTCAACGCTGACAACGGGAGTTCCATCGTGTGGGAAGACGTCCTCCTTATATGAATCCTCCTGCCTATCGAACAGACCGAAGCTTGGAAAGCTGACCACGCGGGTAGAGACCCCAGAGGACGTCAGCTTCTCTGCCGCAGCCACTACATAGTGCAGATTGGTGCCGCAGCTCGTTAGCGTCAGGCTAGCATTGGGAGTGTCAATGATAACGTAGGCGCCCCGGAAAACCTTGTGGCGATTCGTGGCCGGGACGTTGCCGACGGGATCACGGGCAAGAGACAGGAGAGTAGGGCCGTGATTATTTGACAGGGCGAGGATCCAGGCACCCATGAGCTCCTCGGCATCGCACGGACGAATATACTGGACGTTGGGCATGGCGCGGTAAAGCGAGTCAACCTCGACCGGCTGGTGCGTCGGGCCATTCTGACCCTCGGCGAAGGAGTCATGCGTGGCGCAGTGGATAACGGGAAGGTGGCTCAATGCGCCCATCCTGACGCCAGGGGCAGCCTATAGTCATGATTGTTCAGTCGACCATCTATTACATTGCTGGGGGATATGTTGGACGAGTTGAGACTTACGTAGAGATAGAATATAAGAAACGTGGCGGTCAGGGGTATGAATGTTCCTGGGTTGTAAGCCGCGATGCCATTCGAAATGGCAGTCATGGCATGTTCGCGGATGCCGTACCTGATATAACGACCGCGGAAGCTAACGCTGGGATGAAAGACATCATCGGCCGTGTAGGCGAACTTGTTGGAGTTGACCAGGTCTGCGCCGCCTCCACACAACGCCGGGTTGACAGCCCACAACTTCTCGATAAGCACGCCATTGGCTTCGCGAGTGGCTTTGTTCTGAAATTGTTTGCTGTCCATATGCTGAAGGATGTCTAGCCACTTGTTGCCGTAGTCGCCCGAGGTGGCGGCCGAGAATTGCGTTGCTAGATCAGGATGGGCCTCTCTGTACTTCTTGACCAAATCATTCCACTGGTCCTCGAGCTTCTCGCCGCGCACCTTGCGCTCTCGGAAGTAGGAGAGTGCTTGAGGGGGGATTTGGTGCGTGGTATTGGGGTCCTGGCCAGCGACGCGCTTCGAGGTCTCGACGCTCTCCTTGTCGAACGCACCGTGATGGGCGTTAAAGGTGCCTGCCACGCTCGTTCCGAGGCCGATGACGGTGCGGACGTTGATGAAAGTCGGCTTGCCTGGGTGAACCTTGGCCAACTCGAAGGCGGCGACTATGCTCTGCACGTCGTAGGACCCGTCGAGGACATCGAGTACATGCCATCCACATGCACGCATCTTAGCGTTAACGTCTTCCGTATTGATCCAGTCAAGAGGCCCATCGCAGGTAACCTGATTGTTATCGTAGATGAGAACGAGGTTATCTAGGCCCAAGCTTCCGGCCAGCGAGATGGCTTCAAGGGCTACGCCCTCCATGAGACAGCCGTCACCCGTCATGCAGTAGACCCGTGACTGTACCAGGTCAAAGTCTGGCTTGTTGAAGCGAGCCGCCAGGTTCTTGGAGGCTATGGCGAGGCCGACAGCGTTGGCAATGCCCTGGCCGAGGGGGCCCGTAGTCACCTCCACGCCCGGCACCTCGATCTCGGGGTGTGCGTGGCAGATGGTCGTGTACCCGTCCGTCTTGGCACTTCCGTAGCCCTTGATCTCGCTCATGGTCCAATTGTCGAACCCGGTGAGGTGGTTTAAGGCGTACAGAAACATGGCCGTATGGCCGTTGGAGAGGACGAACCGGTCGCGGTCAAACCACGCTGGGTTGCTGGGATTGTATCGCATGACGTGCTTGTACAACGCGACACCAATGGCGGCCATGCCGATGGCAGAGCCTCCGTGACCACCGCCATTCTGGTTGCAGATGTCGAATATGAAGTTGCGGAGGGCGAGTACGGCGTGGTCGTCATCGTCCAAATCAGCGCGCCAGCCTTGGACTTGGGCTTGAATGGGCTTTGTACTCGTTCCGTTGGTGATGGCCATGATGGCAGTGACTTCGATGTGAAAGTTGTTGTGTTGTTGTGGCAGCCTACTGGTAAGGCGGTGCATCGGCAGCTGTGCGAGTCCGTAATAAATCCAGTCTGAACCTAGGATGACAATTTTTGATGAATCTCATATTGGACTTGCAAGTCTAGCCTCCCCTCTGCTACAATAACAGCAACACGGACAAGAAACTCGGTAGTCCGAACCCGTGGGCCAGAGCCGGGTTCCACCGGTGAGAGTCCAGAGCCTTCCAAGCCCCAGAATTCCCGGAATTCTCGGGGCTTACCCCACTCGTTCGCCCGATTCAGCGCGAATAATAAATCTGGGGATCGGGCAGACAGTTCCGAGCGGAGACAGCATCATCACAGTACCTACTTAGGTGATGCCCAAATGCTGGTGACGAACGAGATTGGCGGCACTCACACAAGACCCTGTCATCCATCACTGAATTCCTACCTCCCATTTTCTCGGTCTCATCGCTAGGTAATCCCTTGTCAGAATCTCATTGGACAAGATGGCGACTACTGTTGAAGACACCAGCAAGTACCTCAGGCACTCGGTGCACGATCTGCTGTCGCTCAAAGGTCGCGTCACGGTCATCACAGGCGGTGCTCGCGGTCTGGGCCTGGCTTTCACGTTGGCTGTGGCCGAGGTGGGCGGGAGCGTGGCCATCCTGGACGCAGCAGACAAGCCCCACGACGATTATTACGAGATTGAGAAGAGGCATCCTGAGGTGAAGCTGGGATACTACAAGTACGTCTCGCCGTGAATCCCCGGGCAACAAAGTGCATTCAACTCACACTCCATGTGTTCATCACAGGACGGATGTCACCGACTATGATCTGCTGAAATCGACATTCGACCAGGTCGTTAAGGACTTTGGTCGCATCGATGGCTTAGTGACAGCAGCCGGTGTCTGCCCGGACCAGCCCTTCCTGGAGAGGGACCCTGCATCCGTGGCGCGAACTTTCAACATCAACGTCAACGGCACATACTACGCTGCCCAGCTCGCCGCTGCTCAGATGGTCAAGCAGGAGGCCACCGAGGCCAACCCGCGCGGCGGCTCCATCGTTCTCATTGCGTCTATTGCCGCGTACGTGGCTAGCAAGGGCCAGACCACCAGCGACTACTGCTCCAGTAAGGGTGCCGTCGTGGCGCTGGCTAAAGCCCTGGGTGTCGAGCTGGCGGCCTTTGGGATCCGTGTTAACAGTGTCTCACCGGGGTACATGCTGACGGACATGACCAAAGAGCTTGGTGTTAAGTACCCCTGGCTCGGAGACATTATGAGGAACGAGCCACCTATGCGTCGCATTGGCGACAGGACCGACCTGAAGACGCCGATTGTATACCTGTTGTCGAACGCCAGTGCGTACCACACCTCAGACGATATTCTGATTACTGGGGGTATCCACGCGGGCAGACTTATGTAAATCATAGCCGCAGGGAGTAAATGAACAAAGAAACAAGAGGCGTGGTGCCTTCTGACCTAGTCGGTTCTTGAGATGCCAGGTTCATCGACGGCAGGGATTCTTCACATCGAGTTGACATGTTAACATAGTAGTATTAATACATGACACGGTCTTCTAGCTTAGTTAACCCATCAAGAGCCGGGCTTCAACTAAAACAAAGAACACATTATCAACACATCATGGCATCATATCCCAATGCTAATATAATAGCCTTTTTTTTATTAGTCTTTTTGCTGCCTATAGACTACAGTAAAAGACTCATACCTAGCTATATCATAAAATGTTAAACTTCTCAGGAGGTATTTAATTACTCTAACCTCCGTATGAAAAATAAGAGAGAATTATCCCTTTTTACCTTCTAAAGATTTCTGCGATTTCTCAACACGATGCAAAGAACAACAATCACTATTAGAGTGAGTCAACCTGTCAGGAGGATCAGGTCAGTTAGAGCTAGAATACAGCGTCTCGGCGAGTTGCCAAACTTTGATTGGCACACATCAAGTTTGACCACAATGTAATTCCTGGCACGATGATCCAACACAAGGGGCACTGTGCGTTCGACTCCTACTGCCACAGTGGTTGTGTGCTCACCCTCAAATTCACAGCGCCATGAACCGAGCCTTTGCATTTGCGTCGGCGACCTGCTCGAAACAGCGCCTCTGGTGGGCATACTGATACGCGTGAAATTCGTTGCCGTACGGTTTCTTGCCATTGCTCAGTCAGCAATCACATTTAATGTCTTGTATTTGCACCGTATGGGGGACTGACCGGCTCGACCAAGTAGACACAATCCCGCGGAATGATCATTTCTGTCAAATCAGTCCGTTTCAAGTCCAGAAAGTAAGCTAAGAGGACTCGAACAATGGCTCGATGCGAAATGACAAGGACATGCCCCTCTAGCCTTTCTAGCTCGAGAATGATGGGCTTGAGCCGGTAGGTGACATCCGAATATGACTCTCCCCCAAGGCCGGGCCAGCGATAGAGTAGCTTGTGTCGCTTGCGTGCGGCGTACACTTCGGGGTACGCCTCGGCAATCTCCTTGAAGGTGAGACCTGCCATGTCTCCAGCGTTGACGTCATCAAGGAGTTTGCTCTCGGACATGCCGTACGCGCCTTGGGGTTCAGCAAAGGCTTGTGCGGTCCGAGTTGCCTGGGGCCAGGTCGAAGTCCAGACCGAGAACGGCAAACGTTTCGCTGGGTTGCCTTGGCCCGATTTCTCTTCCCACAGCGCATGCTGCTCCTTGATGAACCCAGCAAGGTCCTCTGCGTACTGTGCTCCAGCGTCGCTTAGACCCGAATGCCTGCCTATGCGCCCTTCTGTGTCGTCCGTGCTCTCCCCACCGCAGGAGATCCAGAGTTGCCGGTCTGTCAAGTTGAAGCCCAACATATACTCCACGACCTGAGTAGAAAGGAAACCACGAATCATATGCGTTGTCATTTGGCGGCCGACATCCGTCACTTGTACATAAGATATACCCCCCGCCTCTTCTGCTGGGCCCATTGTCGTGTAAGCCTGTTCGTAGAGCGCCACCCGCCTTCGAAAGTCTCGCAGAGCTGTTTCCGGCGCTTGCTGACGGTAGTCTGGACCGGAAAGCTTGAGTCGGAAATTTCTCTCGAGGACAGACCTGTCAAAGCATCGACTCTCGAGGAACAAGACAGGTAGATGAGCACCAACCCGATGCCTAATGCGCTCGAGGACGAGCTGCCGGCGCTCCCGCGTACTGTTTGTGGCATCCAATATACCCACGCTGTGTCCGTCCTGTTCGATCCAATCGAGAAGCTCATTGAGCACCTGTAACGCAATTTCGTCCCTTTTCGAGACCGCGGTCGCATTGTAGGGGTCGAAGAAATCGGGACTAGACTGTTTTGATACAGATCCAACTTGTAATGACGCTGTCTTTCGACGAAGCTCGCCAGCGTTGAAGATTCGTGTCTGTATCTGGAGCCAGTTGAGATATCGTGCTAGCTTTTTCACAATATAACTTTTCCCCCTGGCTGGCAAACCGACCATGACAATGACGAGTCTCGATGATAGCGCGGACATGCCCCTCTGCTGGTCAGGTGGAGTCTGCAAGTCCATGGTGGAGGTCTTGTTAGAGATTGTGAGGTAGCTGAATGTACCTTGGGGAGAAGAGGATGGCTGATGTGTCAATTTCCTAGGTCAATGAGATAAATTCAATCATACGAGAACAGAGAAGCGCTCTGTCCACATGAAGCCCAAAATAAGTTAATTGACATATACTAATCGTCATTCCTAGTCAAAGTGTGCTGTGCGAGGCAGCTCCTTGTTCTGCGGTCACCGGAATATGCGACCCGATCAGCGGGCCAAGTGAACCGAAAGGGACACGAGTCAAATAGCTCCCATTAATTGAAGGTGGTGCAAAAACCCTCTCTTTAAATCCTTTCCGTGCTACTTCCGCAATTTTCCTCTAAGAATCTTCTCCAAACCATGGCATCTATTCGAACTCACACCATTGCGTCTATACCAGGCGACGGCATCGGCGTGGATGTCACGAACGAGACCCTCAAGGTCCTGAGGGAGATGGAAAGCATCCATAAAACATTCAGATTCAAGATTGAGCACTTTGGCTGGAACTCAGATACATTTCTCCAGACGGGAACGTACATCCCTGATAATGCATGGCACAGGCTTGAAGCGTGCGACGCCATCCTTTTCGGTGCAGTTGGGTCTCCAGGTTGATTATACTCCGTCTGTGTCCAGTCACGGCTATACTGACACACTCTCGCAATAGCCGTGGCCGATGACGTTTCACTGTGGAATCTCATTTTGCCCCTGCGCAAGAGGGTGAGGCACCTTGGTCCATGACCACGATAGCGGGTCGCTGAACTTTCTCCAGCTACAACAGTACATCAACCTTCGCCCAGTCCGAATCGTCCCGGGGATCGCCTCGCCCTTGAGCGGCTGCTCTCGGGACAAGTTGGACTGGCTGATTGTCCGCGAGAACAGCGAGGGTGAATACGCTGGTCAAGGTGGCGTGTCCCACGACAATACACCCTTCACTGTTGCCAACGAGGTCGCCGTCTTCACTCGGGTCGGCATCGAGAGAACAATGCGCTACGCGTTTGAGGCCGCGCGATCCCGTCCCAGGAAGAAGCTCACGCTCGTCACCAAGAGCAATGCCCAGCGCTATGGTCTCGTCCTTTGGGACAAGATCTTTTTTGAGGTAGCCAGCGAGTTTCCAGACGTTGAGACGGACAAGATGCTCGTGGACGCCATGACAGTACGAATGGTCCTCAAGCCGCAGACCCTCGACACGATTGTCACGACAAACCTGCACGGAGACATTCTCTCCGATCTTGCAGCGGCCTTGGCCGGCAGCATCGGTATTGCACCTTCCAGCAACCTCGATCCAACGAGGCGTTATCCGAGTATGTTTGAGCCTATTCATGGCAGTGCCCCAGACATTGTGGGTCAGGGGATTGCCAACCCGGTGGCCGCCTTCTGGAGTGCCGCCGAGATGCTCCGGTGGCTGGGCGAGTCTGTGGCTGCGGATGATCTCATGAAGGCTATTGAGCAGGTTACGGCATCGGGGGTAAAGACGAGAGATGTCGGCGGGACGGCTGGCACTGCTGACGTCACCAATGAGGTGATCAAGGTTCTCAAGGCCACAAAGCCCTAGTTAGACAAACATGGCATTATCGTCCTTGCGGAAAATGCAAGGCCAAGAGAGACTCTCATTGACCATTGTGTCTTGTGTCCCTAGTACTGTAACACGTCACGAAGACTCGTCGACTCCGGTAGCGGACGCCTACTACGTACACTGGACTGAATATTACCAGTCCGTGCCTAAAGCCCGCATTATCGGAATTCGTAACCCGGAATCGCCATGGGGATCCGGAGACACCACCACATGGCACATGGACGTTTCGATTGGCTCAGCACTTTCCTATTGGTGGATGGCGTTTCCGGATCCATTTAATTATTCGTACGAGTGAAGCATGCCGGGCCCATATGAATCCCCTCTGTTGAGGATATCACCTCAAAATAATTCATTGCAATCACTTCATGTAGGCTTACGATATTCAAGACACGTGTAACCATCTCAAAATGTCACCAAATAGTTATCATGTCGAGGCGCTGAACAACGTGAGCCCCATGATCCCTAGGCGGCACTGCTTGCTGATGATGGTGTTCCATGTAGCTCAAGAATCCAAGTCTGTTCACCCAGGATGCCTTCCTCGGCGGAGAATGGATTAAGAAGGGTGCGACATTTGATGTCTATGGTAAGTCAGACAAGACCCAAGTAGGCATGATATCTCGTTGCTTACCAAGACGCGACAGAGCCGTTCACTTCTACTGTTCTCAGCCAAGTGAGCAACTGCTCTCTGGAAGACTTTCAGCTAGCCATCAAGAGCGCGGCCAGCGCGCAGACGGCGTTCTACGAGTCTACCACGGGTACCCAGCGCGGAGCGCTGTTGCGTAAGTGGAATGACTTGATCCTGGAAAATGCCGATGACCGTGAGTTACTTTACCATTCTTGATCAGTTTATATCATAACACCCATATTAGTGGCCGTCATTCTTAGTCTCGAGAACGGAAAGACAATTAGCGAAGCCAGAGGCGAGGTTGTCTACGCTGCGAGCTTCATCTCCTGGTTTGCCGAGGAGGCCACCCGTTCCTACGGCGTCACAATCCCCTCATCCTCACCACACACCACCCTCTACACGATCCGGGAACCCGTTGGCGTCTGTGGCATCATCACGCCCTGGAACTTCCCCGCAGCCATGATCACGCGCAAAGTTGGTCCGGCGCTGGCGGCAGGATGCTCCGTCGTGATCAAGCCGCCCAGTGAGACTCCATTCAGCTGTCTGGCTCTGACCAAGCTGGCCGTCAAGGCTGGACTCCCCCCGGCAGTGATCCAGGTCTGCCCCACTAAAGACCGTCAGGCTGCGACGGAACTGGCCACGAACCCTCTGGTCAGCAAGATCTCTTTTACGGGTTCAACCGGCGTGGGCAAGATGCTCGCCAAGTTGGCTTCGGGCACGCTGAAAAAGGTTAGCTTGGAGTTAGGCGGGAATGCCCCTTTTATCGTGTTCAACGATGCAGATCTAGATCTGGCTGTTGAGGGTGCCATGTTTTGCAAGTTCCGCTGCTCTGGTCAGACTTGCGTTTGGTGAGTAAAGAGGTCTATATCGCTCCGATTGATGTCGATGGAAAGCTGACTTCTCTCTGACAGCGCCAACCGTCTATACGTACAAAAAGGCGTTGCGCAGGCATTTACCGCCAAACTGGTTGAGAAGGTCAAGACTCTCCAGATGGGTGGCGGCCTTGACAAGACAACGACCCAAGGTCCGCTCGTGAACAAGGCTGCCGTTACCAAGGTGCAAGAACACGTTCAAGACGCCCTCTCGCGTGGCGCGAAAGTCGCGACAGGCGGCAAGGCTCCGGACGCGCCCGGGTACTTCTTTGAGCCCACCGTCCTATCGGGCGTCACGCAGGACATGATTGTCAGCAAAGACGAGACATTCGGGCCCCTGGCGCCCATCTTTGAGTTTGAGACGGAAGAAGATGCTATCAGACTGGCTAACGACACCGAGTTTGGACTAGCGGGTTATTTCTTCTCAAGGGACATTAGCCGTGTCATGCGTGTGGCCCGCAAGCTCAAGGTTGGCATGGTGGGCGCCAACACCGGTAAGATCAGTGCTGCCGAGGCACCATTTGGAGGCGTGAAAGAGAGCGGATATGGCAAGGAGGGTAGTCTGTACGGACTGGCTGAGTACCAGGATATCAAGAGCATCACCATCGGCAACCTCAATTCATAGAAGGAAGATCATCCTTTCAGAGGCTAGAGCTTGAATGGTCGTCAGACCATGATAAACAAGCGGGTAGATTATGGTCAACTTCCCTTCCTATGCCATCCCGCCTTTCACAAGATCTGTAGATAATTCGCACGCTCGCTGCTCAGTTGAGAAGTTGTCACTCTTCGCGAAACGCTAGGTAGCCAAGCCACCACGCAACCAGCCACAGTGTGATGTCAGTTGGAGGACGCAAACATAGAATAATTGTTTAGTGTGATGATCAAAGGAAGGGCATCATACCTGTATGATGGGGTGTGTATGATCTAGGAAGACGGCCGTGTGTGGTCCTGACTCGAAGGGTGTAGAAGGTGGGGGCGGCAGGCTTAGACCAACCCGCAAGACATCAAGAAGATGATCGAAACCGCGGTAGTAGGGCCAGATGACCCCAATAGCTCGCCAGTGTTGCAGTAATTATCACTATGCGCTCATTTAAGCACACGGAGTGGTTAGAACTACATCAAAGTACTGGACGGCTTCCTCTAGAGCTGTGGACTGTCCCAGCCGGGTTCTTGCAATGGTCCCCCGTGTTGAGATCCATTGTTTAATGGATCAATGGCTATTCCGATCTATTGGTGGCGGTGATGCAATAGTTTCTACTGGTTAGCACTGGTCTTTCCTCTTCTCTAATTCATTTCAATAGGTTATGAGCCCGGAAAAGCCACCATACCGCCGAGTGTCCCACGGATCATTGTTTCCGATATCACTCGAGATCCAATCGCCTTCTTCCACTGCGACAAAGATACTCATTGCGCCTTACTCAAAGTTTTTATCGGAATGCTGCTAGCCGCGTGATCTAGGAATCGAGCACTGGATATTGCACGCTTCCCGGCCTATCAATAAAAATGTTTGCGCGAAAACTTTCACCCTATACTCAACGTCACGATGGCCTCGCACATCTACGACTTGAGAGCCCGACCCCTCTCACAAACGACCTTCCTTTGACTCCTCTACAAGCAGCATTTTCCTCATCCTGACGCTGACCTTGACGGATATTCTGTTGCTGAATTCTGCTGTTGAGTTCTTGCCGAATATGTGGCAAAGGGCATACCAAATATCAACGTTTTATTATGGCCCACTATCTTAGAACACTTTTCTTAAGCCTTCTGCAAATCTGTAGTCATAGAGGATGGCATAGGATAGCATTGATCTCACTGGAATGTTAAAATGGGTACAAAGGGATAGGTTCTAGAACAGCTCTGGCCGAGCATGGGTGGGTGTCGGGGGGGGGGGT